>CM022755.1:11954304-12132112 GCA_012411365.1 Ameiurus melas | reverse complement strand
GGATGCCACCCACTGCCGCTCCCATGCTATGTGAACTGTGTGAATGTCACTTTAGTTGATATTATACACATATTTCGAGACCCAGATAAATTGTCCTTTCGATAATTCTGCCTTTTTGGGAACAAGCTTATCCTAACACACTAACGGGGTGGAATCTGCTGAGAGGCAGTCTGTCATTTCTTACAATTCTATTTCCAAGAAAATCTCGACTTCTGAATCCTTTTTGATAGGATCAGGAATAGGCTAAAGAGTTAGATTAACAGATCTCGAGATCGTTCCAAATTGTTGTTTATTTTTAAATGTCTGTTAACGTTATTTACTGACTTATCACGTTGTCCTATTTTTTAGAAGACTTTTTTTGTTGTTGATAAATTCATTGTTATTTTTGTGTCCTTGTTACATGCATTTGACCCATATCCTTCTTCTGGAATTTTACCCTTGTGTCACAGTTTGACTGCAGTTTTCAAGGATTTACCCTGCATGTTGTCTGTTTCCACTCACAAGTATGTTTTGAGGTTTATTCCTCCCAAAAACTGTAGGGGAAGAAAGATTTAGTCTTTTGGTGATCCGGTAAACGTAATAGCCTTCTTTGTCAACACAGACGATGCTAGACCTTTTCTGAAAACTCGCCTCCATCTCCTTAGCCTTTTTTTAATTAGCTGGTACACAAAGTTGTCTCAAAGTAATTTTAGTGGGTGTATGTAATCAATTACCTTCAATTTCATACAGGTGCATCTATGAGAGTAATCACATGGTGTAGGTCATATTAAGTATGGATTAAACCTACGTTCACACTAGTGAGCAAGTAACTGTTGAAGGTAATTGACTACAGACACCCACTATAAATGACTTTGGGACCAGCTGGTTAAAAGTATGGAGCAAGCGGTGCTGTTGTCACTAACATTAAAAGCAACACGAGCGCCATGTCGCCTTGTTCCATCGAGTACTGTTCTTTCAGCATTTTTAGCTCTGATGAGAGAGAGTGAGTAGTGGTCAGATATAGCCTACAGCACACAATTTTCTACAGTGTATGGTTTATTTGTCTTTAAAATGTACATAATCTGAATTCTAATATCATGATTTATTTTTATATCACTTTATATATTGTATCCCTTCACCAGGAGTAGGGGTGTGGCTGACATTTCTTTTTGGAGCGGGTTCCTTTTGGTCTCCTTTCGTTGCGTAATGAGTTAGGGAAGTGAATTGTATTCATTCAGGTAGGGAAGCTCCAAAAAGAAGAATTCTTTTGTTTATTATTTTGGAATTGGCCCACCCTGAACATACTGGTCATACTTGGTTCTTTTTTATTTCCATGTGCAGTTGTGTATGCACTTGCCTACTTTTACAATATACCACCACCTTTGTTGGAACCCTTTGGCGTTGTTCCTGGCTTCCCTTATAAAGATATAATTTCCTTTGCATCCAGAGCTGGTGTACTCTGTGCAGCCTAACCTAGTCTGGGTCGTAACGCTATATATACTTTAAAATATCAAGCTATGAGCCAAATGACAAACTCTATCAGGTAACCTAGGTAAAGAATCAAGATTACATGCTCCAAATTCCTCAATCGTCTTGCTTACAATTGGTCTAGCGTTTCCCTTATTAGATTATCTCCACCTCTTGACATGGTTTTACTACTTTATTTTCTTTTAGTTTTGTCTTTTTTTTTGTGCAAATCCCAGATTCCAGGCATAGAACGTCGCCCATCTGAGGCGGTGGCTGAATTCTAAACTTTGAGATTTTACATTTTCGTTGACTCGATGTCTGTTTAATGTTTATTATGCAAATCACATAATAAACATAACAGTTTAAATACGATACTAAGTATAACAACAATAATCATTTGTTCGGAATTCAAAAGGCCTCCATATTCACACGGCCTCAACAACAGCAGATTTAATTAATACGTTAACACAGTACCTTCATGTGTGGGGACCAGCACAGACAAATCTGTAAGAAATTAGGACTAGATACATTCAAAACATTTAGTCTCTCTGTTTTTAAAGATGCTGGCTGTACATTTGTGGCTAAACATTTGTTTAGATCATAGAACATATACTGAGAAAAATAAAACGGATCGAAGTGCATATACTACACTGTAAAGTTTATTTAACTCAAAAAATGTCAGGAAACAAATTACCTAAAAATTCTTTAAATCAATTTCTTTAAGCCATATGCACTTAAATATAACAAAAATTTACCTCAAACTCCATAATCAAGCTGTCAGAACTCAAAAGTTTTTTTTTTACGTTTTCAATACTCAAAAATTGTAATTAGTTAAGTAATAGTTTTACTTTAACTGACCTTAATTACATTAACATTATTTTAAAGTAAAAAACAAACAAACTACCAATTACCTTAGAGTTATTTAAGAGTACTTCAAAATTAGCACCCAATTTTGAACCTCCATATGTACAATATTTCTTGTTGCAAGTAGAACAAACATTCAATTCTGACATCTTAGTCTTACATGGCATGTTTGTCAATAGTCCTGAACTCTCTACAAGTTTCTCTGCATATTTTCCTGATAGAACACAATGAAAATATACCCCTCACATTTTTGTAAACATTTGATTATATCTTTTCATGTTACAACACGGAAGAAATCACTTCTTATTTTTCCATCCCCAGTGTCATGTGACTTGTTAGTGTTTTAGGTCTCAGGTGTGAAGCAGTTGTGTTAAATTTGGTGTCATCCCCTCACACTCCCTCATACTGGCCACTGGAAGTTCAACATGGCATATCATGGCAAAGAATTATCTGAGGATCTGAAAAAAATAATTGTTGCTCTACATAAAGATGGCCTAGGCTATAAGAAGATTGCCAAGACTCTGACACTGAGCTGCAGCACGGTGGCCAAGACCATACAGCGGTTTAACAGGACAGGTTCCACACAGAACAGGCCTCGCCATGGTCGACCAAAGAAGTTGAGTGCACGTGCTCAGCGTCATATCTGGAGGTTGTCTTTGGGAAATAGACGTATGAGTGCTGCTGGCATTGCTGCAGAGGTTGAAGGGGTGAACAGGATGCTACTCTGTTGAATTCATATATTTGTAAATCTGACTTTAAAAGAGTCAGTGCCTCCCCAGCCACGAACCTCACCACATGTCACTGGCGATAATGGGGTGGGAGAAGAGGCTGATTTACCTGCGTACATTTTCAAGAAAATTGTGATTTCTGCAAAGCATAAACAGTGTAAACATGTGTATGTGAAGGTTTTCTATAGAAAATAGGTTTTATGCAGAAAACCCCAGGGGTGCCATCCAAACATACTAACCACTAAGCTGTATATATGTAAATAAATATATATACGGTTGTGCCCAACAGTTTACATACCCCTTGCAATATCAGCTAAATCTTAATACTGTTAACAAAATAGAGGGATCATAAAAATCCCATGTTGTTTTTTATTTAGTTCTGTCCTGAACAAACCTAA
Source organism: Ameiurus melas (assembly GCA_012411365.1). Lineage (NCBI taxonomy): Eukaryota > Metazoa > Chordata > Actinopteri > Siluriformes > Ictaluridae > Ameiurus > Ameiurus melas. The sequence continues at coordinate 12,128,676 of CM022755.1, read as the reverse complement.
TTATATATATACATATACATATATATTGCTCAAAAAAATAAAGTGAACACTTAAACAGCACAATGTAACTAACTCCAAGTGTTCCCTTTATTTTTTTGAGCAGTGTATATAAAAACACCAATAAAAGTCACAGAATCTGAAATAAAAGACAGAAATATTATATCTGAATGTTTACCAATGATCACTAAATTAGGACCTAATGGTTTTCAACTGGAACTTGACATTAAATGAATGAACTAAATGAACCAACAAGAGGTGTGACAATAAAAAGAAAACTTAAAAATGAAAGTAAGGGAAAGTTCGCTCTCTTAGATGGGTTGAATCAATAACAAACTCTTGACTAAAATGTTCCAATGAAGACTTTTTATGCTGTCAATGCTGGGTATTAAGAATGAGCTTGTTAAAATGGCTGGATAGCCAGTAACCTAATGCACGTAGCACTGAAACTACTGAAATATTCTTACTGTAGCCATAAAAAAATAGTGTATATATAATTACTGTACATAAAGGGCTATTTTCATGTTATTGCAGGTGTTATTTGCTGGATAACACCAACATGATGCTTTTTTGTTGAGCGCATAAAAAAAAATCACTCTTGAGCTCTGTTGCTATTTTTGTGGGCATAAATACAGTGGTGTGAAAAAGTGTTTGCCCCCTTCCTCATTTCCTGTTCCTTTGCATGTTTGTCACACTTAAGTGTTTCGGAACATCAAACCAATTTAAACAATAGTCAAGGACAACACAAGTAAACACAAAATGCAATTTGTAAATGAAGGTGTTTATTATTAAAGGTGAAAAAAAATCCAAACCATCATGGCCCTGTGTGAAAAAGTGATTGCCCCCCTTGTTAAAACATACTATAACTGTGGTTGTCCACACCTGAGTTCAATTTCTCTAGCCACACCCAGGCCTGATTATTGCCACACCTGTTCACAATCCAAGGCATGACTTAAATAGGAGCTGCTTGACACAGTAAGGTCCACCAGAAGATCCTTAAAAGCTACACATCATGCCGAGACCCAAAGAAATTCAGGAACAATTGAAAAAGAAAGTAATTGAGATCTATCAGTCTGGAAAGGGTTATGAAGCCATTTCCAAAGCTTTGGGAATCCAGCGAACCACAGTGAGAGCCATTATCCACAAATGGCGAAGACATGGAACAGTGGTGAACCTTCCCAGGAGTGGCCGGCCGCCCAAAATTACCCCAAGAGCGCAGCGACGACTCATCCAAGAGGTCACAAAAGACCCCACAACAATGTCCAAAGAACTGCAGGCCTCACTTGCCTCAGTTAAGGTCAGCGTTCATGCCTCCACCATCAGGAAAAGACTGGGCAAAAATGGCCTGCATGGCAGCGTTCCAAGGAGAAAACCACTGCTGAGCAAAAGAACATCAAAGCTCGTCTCAATTTCTCCACAACACATCTTGATGATCCCCAAGACTTTTGGGACAACATTCTGTGGACCGATGAGACAAAAGTGGAACTCTTTGGAAGGTGTGTGTCCAAGTATATCTGGCGTAGAAGGAACACTGCATTTCATAAAAAGAACATTATACCAACAGTAAAATATGGTGGTGGTAGTGTGATGGTCTGGGGCTGTTTTGCTGCTTCAGGACCTGGAAGACTTGCCGTGATAAAAGGAACTATGAATTCTGCTGTCTACCAAGAGATCCTGAAGGAGAATGTCCGACCATCTGTTCGTGTACTCAAGCTGAAACGAACTTGGGTTCTGCAGCAGGACAATGATCCTAAACACACCAGCAAGTCCACCACCGAATGGCTGAAGAAAAACAAAATGAAGACTTTGGAGTGGCCTAGCCAAAGTCCTGACCTGAATCCTATTGAGATGTTGTGGTATGACCTTAAAAAGGCCGTTCATGCTCGAAAACCCTCTAATGTAACTGAATTAGGACAATTCTGCAAAGATGAGTGGGCCAAAATTCCTCCAGGACGCTGTAAAAGCCTCATTGCACGTTATCGCAAACGCTTGGTTGCAGTTGTTGCTGCTAAGGGTGGCCCAACCAGTTATTAGGTTTAGGGGGCAATCACTTTTTCACACAGGGCCATGATGGTTTGGATTTTTTTTCACCTTTAATAATAAACACCTTCATTTACAAATTGCATTTTGTGTTTACCTGTGTTGTCCTTGACTATTGTTTAAATTGGTTTGATGTTCCGAAACACTTAAGTGTGACAAACATGCAAAGGAACAGGAAATAAGGAAGGGGGCAAACACTTTTTCACACCACTGTAAATGCTCTGTGCTAATGTGTGTGCAATGGTGCAAAAGGAGCTGTTATGTACAGAATCTATGGAATGTGATTTTAAAATCCATTTTGGTACAAAAATGGACATGTATTACACCCCAAGGGATAAGATTTTCCCTATTAAAGTGCAGATTTAGAAGTGGTTTATGCACTTGCACACTATGTTTAAGTTTAACCAGCATTTAAATCAATCCCAGCTGAGACACATCATAAAAACGCATGCCCATCCAGTCTACTTTGTATATATGCACACATATATATTCTATACACACAAGTGAAGGATAAGCATCCCAGTCAGTAGTGTCACATGTGTTTCTACATTTCTTGACCTCCCTTAGATGCTTTGTTTCATTTTGACCTGCTCTGAAATTATGGTCTCAATATAATAAAAAAAATAAGTAGAGTTCGCATGAAGCAGATTATTTAGATACTCTCAGGTGTGGGGCTTTAATTCTCTTTAAGCTTTCAACCCTGTATTGATTCATAAATTGTTTTATTTTATTAGCAAAACTGCACAATTTGGAATTAAATGTTGTATTTGACAGTGTTGAAAGAGTTGCTTTGAACTTAAGATCACAGGCATTAAGATTTAAAATGTGCACTTGTCTAAATGTCCTACATAAACATGTACAGTGGGGTCAAAAAGTCTGACCATTTTTTTTTCTGAGGTATGTTTTTGTTTTTTATTTGAAATCAACAGAAGGTCATGAAAATTCACAATGAGTCACAACAAGTGATTGGGAGGAATTGGTTGTACAGTACTGTTCCATTAGCTCGAGTATTCCAGGTATGTCAAGTTTGTTATACTGTTAATTATTGTAGCAGGTGGGAACTTGGTTTAGCGGAAGTCTGCAGAGGGACTGTGGTGAAATGGGCAATTAATATGGCACATCTGTTGCTTATTTTTGTTGTCTTATATGAACAAGTTTATATGTTTTCTCTCTCTCAGGGATCTGGGCTGGTGTGTATGTGTGTGTGTGAAACGTGTCTTTATAGGTGAAGAGACAGGACACAATCCCATGAGGTCAGCGTGTTTATTAGGGCATATATAAAAATCATAGTCATGGATCAAAGTGTAGCCAATTAAAAAGATTAAACAATTGAACTGGAATAGAAGAACCCAAATTTCTATAAAACACTGGTTTAACCTCCTGGGAAACCGCTCTACCCTGGAAATAATCTAAATTTAATTCGTAGCAATAAATAATTTCATGATTCTTACAGAACATTGAGAAATAGTTCCTTTCTACACTTCTCTTTGGATCAAATAGCTTGTTAGAAATCCTCAATTCTCTCTATAGCAGGAAAAAAGTGTTATTTAGAGTGCATAGTGTAACGATATAAAATATCTCATGACACTTTTTGTAATAAAATAATATCTGTAATAAAACATACGTAGGCCACACTACGTAAAGAACATTATTAGCATTTCATTTAAAATGTCATGGTGTCAAAATTTATAGCAGCGATCATCAGTGCAGAACTTATTTCTGGTATAAAACGGCTAAATGTTTTAAAAGGTTACTTAAAGTGGACAAGTTTAATTACTTTCCTCACCAAAAAGCAGGAAAGGTAATGTTAATCTGTATATACATACATATATCTATATCTATCAAGCTATTAAATAAATAAATAAATAAATAGCCATTATTAACTATTTCTTCAACAATAATTCTTCATTTTAATGTAGAATTAATTCCACCCTGGGAGGTGGGGTTTTTTCCCGGAAAATAAATGGTTCTTTACGCCGGACGTGTGCATTTTCGACATGTGTAGGATTTAAAGCTGTTTTTAAAGCATTTCACAGACACTGATCCTGAACTGCAGGTTTCTGTCAGGTTCACTGCATCCTGTATGTATCCGTGGTTACAGAATTAGAATTAGAACCTTGGAATCGTGAGCGGTTATTATTCTGAAATCCGGAATCAGAACATTCAGAGTTGAAAAGCTGATCTGCATCAACATAAGCCACATTCAGACTAAAGCTGCACATTCAGTAGCTCTGACCTGCACAAAAACACTGGACAGAACATGAGTAAAGTCATCAATGTGCTGCGTTTAGAGAACCAGCTCTGTGACGCAGTCATCATGGCGGAGGGCGCCGAGTTCCACGTGCACAAGATCATCCTGTGCGGCTGCAGCCCGTACTTCAGGGCTCTCTTCATCAAAGGCTGTTACCCTCCTGATAAGCTCAGGTACAGCATCCCTAACATTTCCGCCGAGATAATGGAGCTGATCGTGGAGTACGCGTATATGAGGCGTGTTAACATCACGGAGAAAAACGTGTGTAAGCTGCTGATCGCTGCCGATTGTCTGTTAGTGAGCAGCCTGGTGAAAAAGTGCTGCGTGTTCCTGAAGGCTCAGCTGTGTCCCGAGAACTGTATTAACATCTGGCGTTTTGCTCACTCCTACTTCTGCGAGAAGTTGAAGCAGCAGGCCTTCAGGTTTATCTTGCACAACTTTGAGGAGATGGTGCGCCTATCCAAGGAGTTCCTGGACCTGACGGTCGAGCAGCTGAGCGAGATCATCGAGAAGGACGAACTGAACGTGAAAGAGGAGAGCGTGGTGTTCGAGGCCGTCTTACACTGGATCAAACATGTGCCGTTGAAACGGAAAGTGCATATAGGAGTGTTAGTGCCCAAGGTGCGTCTGGAGCTACTGACGCACGATTACCTTATGAACAATGTGAGCAACAACATTCTAGTGATGGACGACATAACATGTAAGCCGATCATCACCAGCATTCTGATGGGCATCGATGACCTCAACCCGAGGCTTTCTTCTGAGCTCGGATCTCATGAGACCCTGCCTGCCCAGCGCTGTTCTAGAGAACAAACCGCAGAAGGACTTTCCCTGTCCTCTAATACGTCCCCGCTGACTGGGACATCCAGACACAACGGGGCCGATGGACAGAGAGAGTAATAAATTATTTACAAAGTATACAAGATCATAGCAAGAAATTAAAGGAAGTATTAGAAACTAGTGTAGAAGCAACGAATCTCTGATCAGGGTCACTGTTTATAATTCATACTGTTTACTGCTTTTCTTATTCTTGCCTTTTTGTGTGAGTGAAATGTCCAGCATCACTCACACACACAAATTTGTACAATTGTGAGTGTCCCTTGACATGGGACAGCCTTGTGAGGACCATCTTTTCCCCAGGTATTATTAAAAAACAAACACTACAACAACCCACCAGGAATCTGTGTCATCAATGATCACTGTTTAGAATCCAAAACACTCGTCACTGAACTCATAACCTTTGTTGTGAGGACCTTCGGTTGCTTGGCAGATATTTGCAGCCAGTTGAATCAAGTGGGGGGATCCAAGTGTGTTTTGATTGGATAACATGCATTACTGAATTGGAGGTCTGTTATTGGTTAAAATGTGAAGGGAGGGGAGAAGTTCTTTGCAGATTAGAAAAAAGTGGTCCTTCTTTCAGATTTTTCAGGTACTATTATTGAAAATTGTATTTTTTTAAGCAAGAAAGTTATCCAATGCCAACTGCACCTGTGTGAAAAATTTATTTGCCCCCATAGTTACTAATTCCACAAATCTACATTCATAATGCAGTTCAGCTGGACTAGACACAACCATGCCTGATTACTGCAAACCCTGTTCAATCAAATCAACACTTATAAACAGAATTTTCAACAGCATGAAGTTGGTTAAAAGGTCTTACTCAGTAACACACTATGCCATAGTTGAAAGAAATTCCAGAAATGATGAGGAAGAGGGTGATTGAAATACATCAGTCTGGGAAGAGTTATAAGAGCCATTTCAAAGGCTCTGGGACTGCAAAGAACCAAAGCGAGAGCTATTATCTCCAAATGGAAAAAACAGCACAGCAGTGAACCTTCCCAGAAATGGCTGACCTTCCAAAATTCCTCTAAGAGCACAGCAACGACTCATCCAGGAAGTCACGCAAAAGTCACAGACATAAAAGGACCTACAGGCCTCTCTTGCATCAATAAAGATCACTGGTCATGACACCACTATCAGAAAGACACTGAAAAATGGAATCTATGGAAGAGTGGCGAGGTAAAAACCACTGCTAACCCAGAACAGCATTAAGACTTGTCTGAATTTTGCCAAAACACACCACAAACTCAAACCTTTTGGGAGAATGCGTTGCTGCTTCAGGGCCTGAGACAAGTGAATAATAATAATTTTGGAAGAAATTCAATGACAGGGTGTCACGAGGCATGACGTCAGGAAAGTAGGACGGATGCATTCGCAGTTAGAATGAGGACTTTTTTTGGCACGATGAGAACAAAACACAAAGGAAACAAGAAACAGGACTAACTCCAGAAACTAAGCTAAGCTATATGCTAACTCTATAAACTAAACGCCAATCATGACATGGACTAAGACTATGACTGAGGACATAAACAAGAACTATGAACATGGCATGAAACGAAGACTCTATAATCTAGTTCTAGAATCGACTTCTAAGTCTATCTACATTTATCTATCTCTACATCTAATTACCCGCGCCGTGTGTAGCACGCTCACGGTATACACACACACACACACCCACACCGGGGTCATTAGCCCTGCAACTGCTTACAGCTGCGGGCAATACAATAACACATGTGACACGACAACACATGACAAGACTGGGCAGGGACATGACACCAACCACAACAAAAGACACACGTCGAAATGTCATCACTGTCAACAATGAAGAAGCAGGCGCATGCGCACCAGTGCTTAAAGCGCGCTGCTTCACGGAGGAATCATGACACAGGGTGGAGGGATGTGGTTATTACCTTGAAGTTGATTATTATAAAATAACAGCATGTCCCAAAGTGTTTATTCCTCTTATCCCACATAAATTTGTCAACGGTTTGACAACAGTTTTAGTCAATATTTCATTGATTAAGAATGAAATGTATTTGATATCCATTTATCCATTTACGTGTAATGTGGAATGTCTCCAAAATAAGCTTGTTCCTGTTATCATTTACATTATAACAGCTATAATCAAAATGCAACGTGTTATCAAGAAACAAGAGCAAAGAACCAAGTCCTCTGTCGTGAAAACTTTACTGTGTTTGAAAGCGTTTTACAGCTTTATCTGTTACACTGGAGACTCCTTCCAAAAAAAAAAAAAAGCGCTAACTAACTGTGTCTCGTCACAGAAAACTCCACCATTTCTGTGGAGCGTCTACCATACAAGTTTGTTATTTTCCCGAGGCGATAACGCTTCTGTACGCTAAGTTCTTTGTCAGTTGCTTTATTCATTGCAGTTTTACACAACACCAAAAAGCCTTTGCTTTAATCAGGGAAAAGGTCTCAATTTGTGGTTTCCAAGCTCCTTCAGTCTCATCTAGAAAGTCATTCATTCGCTTTATTGTGTACAGTCTAGTGCAGAGAGACTCTGTTCTTTCAGCATTATCCACATCAGAGAGACTCTCTATGCTTTCTAGATCAACATCTGAGTCATTTTCAGAGTGAGCATACTCTGAACTCATGGTGGAAATCTGAGTACAGCTATCTTCAGCTGCTTCACTTTCACCACCTGCTTTATTACTTTGAATTACTGTCTGTTCTTTTTCTGATGGTTTATCATATTCATTTACTGTCAGAGTCGATGTTTCTCCACTACCTGCATCAGTATTTCTTTAGGTGCTGTTTTTTAAAATCTGGAACAAGATGTTTATTTTGTCCAAAATGTCGCTCAGTTTGCAGATTAGACGGTTTGTCTGTTTGTTCTTTTGGCCATGTTTGTCTGACATGTACTAGTTCTCCCCACAAAAAAACACTGCATATGATCAGAACTAATAAAGATTGTGTAATCTTTGCTTTCATTAGTTAGTTTTACAGCCAAATTGAGCTGATCTCCTTGTTGACTCAGGATCATGTACATATATCGGCGAAACGACATAACGTGCTTGATATCCAGTATTAACACAAATGTGTCATTAATTGGGAGTCGCATTTAACCAGGTCATCTACCATATGAACTTCGGCAAGAAAAACAGTAGCTATATCCATCCTAAAAACTGAGTTGATATTTGACCCACCGACGTGTTCACTGACTGCAACCAGCACATCTTCTAAGATATGGTGTACATTTAAATCCATGTCTCAGAGTCAAGCGTGAGAAATCTCCACTTGACCCCATTTATCAAAGTTTTCAGACCGAAGTCGGCACTCAAAGAAGTTTTATGTCTAAGATTAATCTTTTTCCCACGAATCTTAAAAAAATAACAAAGAAAATGGATTAAAAGTAAACAAATTTTCAAAAGCGTGCTCGCAAAATTCTCAACTCCTCCCACTACCCACAATCCTGAGAGAGAGAAACACAGAGAGAGAGAGAGTTAGTTAGTTAGTTACAAAAGTGCTGAGATCCGGAGTGGAGATCCAAGAAATAGAATTCATTAATTCGTCTTATGTAGTTGCTTGTTCCTGGATCCAGAGCATATCCTGGGCACACTGGGTGCAAGGTGCGAATACGCTCTAGATTGGAATACACATCAGACAATTGCAGAGCACCACACACATCCACACACACCTAGGGGCAATTTAGTGTAGCAAATGCATCTTCCTGCATGTTTTTGGGCAGTGGGAGGAAACTACCTACGAAATAGAATATCTACACAAGTAAAAAAAAAAAAACAATTCTTAGCCACACAGTAAATGGTTTTGATTTCGCAATGCATCATGTAATTCAATGCTATTTGCATGGTTCAGGCAGAAAGACTCTTGAAATGCCTTGAAATGCGTGGCGTTATTTGATGTGTTGACAATTTCCTGTGAAACAGGAATTCAGGGCGGGACACATGAGCTTACGGGGCAGTGGTTGCTTGGTGGTTAAGGCTCTGGGTTACTGATCGGAAGGGCGTGGGTTCAAGCCCCAGCACAGCCAAGCTGCCACTGTTCAAACAGGCCGAGTGGGCAGGCAAACAGGGAGATCAGTTAGATTCATAACATTCCTGTGTTTTCTCTAGCTGAAAGCCAGAGAGAGAGAGAGTGTTGAGCACCCTCTTTCACTCTTGCTGTGATCGCTAGCAGATGCTGCCGGAAGTGAAGTACATTTTTTGTCTGCCCTCCCAGCATCCCTGTTTTTTTTACTGAAAAAGAGTTCACAATGAACTGCCCAAGAATACAGCTGTGAAATAGAAAATATGTACGCACAGATCTCTTGACCCACAAGCTGAAATGTGTCCAGCCGTTACCTCCACGGCTTTTCCCTCGAGTAAACTGCTAAACTACAACCAAACTAAAATCATATCTGACAGCTACAATTTCACACACAAAACAAACACGTTTAACCAAGATGCAGGATGCCCATACAGAAATATGTGTGTGTAATTACTAATGCTGGTTATGCATCGGTCAGTATTCATAAACTTCTCTTCCTTCAGAACGTCTAATAAATAGGGCTGTAACAATATTACCTGAGGTGTGATAAACATTTCAACTCAGCTCTGAAAAATTAGCTTCCACTTTATTCCACTTTAAAGCAGTTGTGCTCGTACTTAGATAGGAACAACATTTATGAAATGTATCAGTCAGGATTTAGACCTCATCATAGCACAGAGACAGCTTTAGTTAAAGTAGTAAATGACCTTCTTCTGACCTCTGATCAGGGCTGTGTCTTGCTGCTTGTGTTACTCGACCTAAGTGCAGCTTTTGATACTATAGATCACACTATTCTCCTTGATAGATTAGAAAATGTTGTTGGCATTAAGGGAACAGTCCTCTCCTGGCTCAGATCTTATCTGACCGATCGTGATCAGTGTGTAGATGTAAATGATGATTTCTCCATGCGTACTGAGGTTACTTTTGGAGTTCCACAGGGTTCTGTTTTAGGTCCATTGCTTTTTGGATGTTAACTAACTTCCTCTTACTTAATTCTGATAAAACAGAAATACTTTTATTAGCCCCTCGTGTAGCTAGAAATAATCTTTCTGATTTCACAGTAACTCTGGATGGGATGGTCTTTCTGTTTCATCATGTACAGCAGTTAAAGACCTCGGAGTGATTATTGACTCCAGTCTATCATTTGATGCTCATGTAGATAATATTACTAAGATAGCTTTCTTTCATCTCAGAAATATTTCTAAGATAAGAAACATATTGTCACTACATGATGCAGAAATACTGGTTCACGCATTCATCACATCTAGATTAGATTACTGTAATGCCTTACTGTCTGGATGTTCCAGTAAGAATATAAATAAACTTTAACGCTTATAGAGCCCCACAGTTATGGAACAGTCTTCCTATTAGTGTTCGGGACTCAGACACAGTCTCAGTGTTTAAGCCTAGGCTTAAAACATATTAGTTTACTCAAGCCTACCCTGACTAGATTATATCTCACTACTTCACAGTCCTAATAATCATTTTTCTCCCTCTCTCTCTTTTTGCCGAGCCCCACACGAATTTATGGGGATATTGGAGATCCAGATCTTTTCTGCCTCTGGATGAGCTCAAATCTTCTGCTGGGACTACGGCTGCTCTTAAGGCCATACAGACTTCTCATTTTCACATTACCTGTGTTACTTTCACATTATCTGTGTTACCCAGATGAGGATTCTCTTCTGAGTCGGGTTCCTCTCAAGGTTTCTTCCTCAAAAAACCATCTTAGGGAGTTTTTCCTTGCCACCATCGCCACTCAGTGGCTTGCTCAGTTGGGATAAATTCCATTTATGTTTCTCTCTGTTTTATATCAGTTTCTCTCTGTCTATCTGTTTCTCACTGTTTATCTGTTTCTCACTGTTTTTATCTGTTTCTATTTCTGTAAAGCTGCTTTGAGACAATGACTATTGTAAAAAGAGCTATACAAATAAAATTGAATTGAATTATTTCGAATCATGACAGGCTAAACTCCTGTTTTTAACAAGCCATTAACCAATTAATCAATCTCTCTCCCTCTCTCTCTCTCTCTCTCTCCCCCCCTCATAGTCATCACAATAGCAACATAGTATGGCGAATACTAATCGAAAGGTCATGAGTTCAAATTCCAGCGCTGCCACTGCTGGGCCCTTGAGCAAGCCCTAAAAGTTCCCAAGCAATCAAAACTGAAGTTTTGTGACTATGTGTTAGCTTTAAGGTTATCTATAAGCTAGTGTGTTCCTGAACAGTCAATACATTTACATGGTCAATAATTCCGATATGAACCCAATTAACACAATATCCTGATTAAGAAACTACCATGTAAACAGCCATTTTTATTACCTTAAACTGGCTGAAGTTGTACTCGAAGTAAACACGATTCGAATTAAGACGTGGAGTATTCCTATTTTAGTCCAATTATAAAAGTGCGTTACAGACATGTACACACCTTAATCACACTGATGACGTCGTGTGAGTTTTCACTGCATTTTGTGACAGGACACGCATGGCAGCGTGTAACCGTTTCACGGCAAACAAGAGGGCAAACCACATAATTACCTACTATATAGTAGGCAAAAGTCATGTATGTACATGCATCGGATGCAGCCCATGGCTTCAAGCAGTCGTCTATTTACACATACAGCATGACAAATAATTAACTGCACTTGAAGCTTTCGTAAAAGTAAAAATGAAACATCCAAAACTTTATACGGTACCATAACGAAGGCCAACTGTATGATGATACGTAAAATCCGGAGGGAACGTTGGACGGCGTGGCGCAGTGACATAATGACGTGTGACCTTAATCGAGCTATGTTTTATAACATGTAAAACAAGAACATGAAATCAGTATTCTAAAAGTGACTTGTGTGAACACCTTAATCACAAATAATTAGATTATTGCTGTCCATGTAAACAGTCGGTGACAAAATTCACATTTAGAAAATAAATGCATTCAACATTCACAGTCTCTCTCTACCACCAATATGGATCAACAATTCTGATGACCTCGTTCACATCATGCGCGTTAGCTTCTCATCAGGTTTTCTGTCCAATCAAATGCTATCTAGATTCTGAAGTGTCCCGCTCCCAACATTTGCAAGTTTCCTGTCTGTGAGGTAACCTAAACTCTATTGGCTATTTAACGGGGTGTGGGGGGGGGGCACTAGATATGTCCCACCCTGACATCCTGTTTCAGTGGAAATTACATCAACACATCCAATAATTCTATGAGTTTCAAGGCACTCTATCCCTCAACTGCTTAGCTGTATAAATGAGATTAATGCAAGTCTCTCTGGAAAAGGCCGTGTACCAAATGTCATAAACAAATAGGAAGTTCATATTTGGAAAGTGGAGAATGCATTATTTAATAAACATGTTTGAGACACAAAGAGTTGCATGAATTTCACCGCACAACTAACTAACAGCAGAATGTGAAATAAAGTGCCCTGTGCTTCAGACACGCCCCCTTGTGAGTCACGCCAGCAGGGTTGCGGGTTTTACACCAAATTGGGTTCGTTTTAACAACAAATTTGACACGAGTGTGCAGTATTGTGAACTTGTTTCCAACGCAAAGGAAAAGGACCAAATTTTTCGGAGTTAATTTTGGTGCAATTTTTGTGCAATATCTGACAGAGGGTTTTCCTGAGACATGGCAGCCTTGAACACCAGTGCACAGTATCTCTCTTGGCCCGAGAGCTAATGTTTAATTAACCATGTTAAATGAGCAGATTCTGTTCTGCTGTAACAAAAAGGTATCATGTCAAGACACCACTGTATCAACATAAACTATGAATTTAGAATTTTGTTGTATATTTACATCCCAACAAATAATCTAGAGCATGCAAGGCTTGGATAGAAGGTTCCTGCAGAAAATGGCGCACACATGATCCACATTAAAATCACTACACCCAGTATCATTCCCCCGAGGCTGTTCATACAGGATCATCAGCACACCCACAACACCCAACCTCCGTTACACACTGAATACAATGCAGCACTTTGAAGGAGCCATGACTGATTAACATTTGGTAATCTTTGAAAAGCTTAATAGAGGATTTCTATGACAACATCTGACTCCATGGTGAGCACCGTTTTGATTTACGAGCCTCACATCTGCGCCTCCGCAAAACTCGACCTTCAATTATGCTGCTGCTTTAATGAATGTCTGAGTCTGAGTGCAAGTGTGATTCACATAGTGCAGAGGTGGACAAATCACTAGACCCAAGAAAATTACGTATCCCTTTTTCATTCACGTTTCTGCCTTTTTGTCAAGGGCACAAGCATGATATGCTTCGTCAACAGAGAGTAATCAGGAGAGGATAAAGATGGTGAATACAATAAACTGCTCGCTCACAAGGATTCAAGTACTCAGTTATTTTCCATATAATAATGCAGAATCATGGGTCATTAGCTCTTGATACTGTTGAGTAAAATTATGTTAATTGACTTTTTAGCCTAGGACTTCTGGCCAAGGATAACGTGGGATTGGGCAAGTGCATAGGAGCTTTCAGAAAAAAAATTAAGATGCGTCCTTTTCCAGTGTGGTAATGACAAATCAATGAGAATGTGCTATTGTCGTATTACAGTTTAGTACAGTTGCTGTAGTGAATCTGGGTACCCATGATGCCTTGGAGCCAAGAACAGAAATGTATGGGTGGAGGTTGATGCAGGCCACTGATGGCAAATGCACTCATAACAGAATTGTGTTACACTATATGGCCAAAAGTATGTGGTCACCTGACCATCACACCCATACGTGTTTTTTTGAACATCCCCCTTTACTTTTATAATAACTAGGGATGCGACAAATGTTCGGCAACCGAAATTAAATAGCAAAATAAAAAAAAGCACTTTCAGTGTTCTGCCGAATAAGTGAAAATGGTGAATAAATTTGCCCGAACAATGACGTGTTTGATGACGCAACCAAATAACCTAGCGCTCTTGTAGAGATGAGGGGGCGCGCGCATGCATGAGCTACGTACTCTTCAGATGGTGATAACCTTGACATCGTTTACTGTGGACATGTGCGTATGTTTTGTTTCTTTTCCAGAGTATCCGGTCACGTCGCGTGACGTAAGGGAGTACCAGTACGGAAGCAGGTATTTATTTAAGGGCAGGCAGACAATCCAAATCGTAATCCAAAAAAACGTAGTCAGGACAGGCAAAGGTTTGGGCGATTGGCAAACAGGCATAAACGTGGGCAAACCAGGAATCAAAGTCAGTGTTAAATATTTCAAAATTGTAGTTTTTGTAATTATTTTTTTTCTTTTAAAATCAAGATAAAATAGTAAAAAGCACATTTTGACTATTTAATTTATGTAATGGTGAAAAAAATGGCAGAATAAAAGAGAAAAAACGAGAGAAAAAAAGTGTTCGGTATTCTGTCAAATTTTTCAGGAGTTTGGGAACAAGCGCAACGTGGCAGACGACTCATGGTGCTGTACCACACCAACGATTCCCTTAAACACACATAAAAGAGCTTTAGGCACAAGAAATGTTGGAATGAACTAGCTCTGCTCTAGCAGACATGCACTTCTTAAACAACCCATCTAATCCAGCAAATCATTTGCTATTATTCTACTAGGCAGTTTATATGAGAGTCGATGTTAAGACCTGATTTAGGAGTTAGTTTTAGCTCGGAGTCCGCTCCGGAGTTTCACTCGCGCTGGCCCTACGTGTGCGCACTCACTGACCATGGCGCTAAGGTACACTACACGCCAGCTTTTGAATCTAAATCAGAAGTGCTATGGCCTAGCCAAAGACTCTTACAATCTCTGTCGAGACGCTGGACTGCTACGTCCTAAGCGTTATATCCATCGGGGTTTGAGGCGCAGTTTTACTGTCTCGTCCTCTCCTAACATCTTTGTCCCGATCTGCCGCCGTAAGACCAACAAACTGCTCCATACTGGTGTTAATCACAGTAATTTACTATTGGTTCCCCGCGTGGTGATTAAACCACCGGCGTCTCCGCTTCAGAGCCCGGCCTATGCCGCATTATTCAATGCACGGTCTGTGAATAACAAAGCGCTGCTTTTATCGGATTTTATCACTGATAAAAAGCTGGACTTGTTGTTCTTAACTGAAACCTGGCATAAAGAAAATGATGGGCTCCTGTTTAACCAGATCACTCCAGCGGGCTTTGGAGTTTTAGATCTCCCGAGGTTATCTGGGAGAGGCGGAGGCATTATTGTGGTTTACAACCTGAAGTTCAACACAAGCTCTGTATCTGTTCCCAGGTTTCCTTCATTTGAATGCCTGGTCTTGAGTATCTCCGCTCCTGTATCCACTGTCATCGCTACAGTCTATAAACCACCTAAGGCTAGCAAGAGCGAGATTTTATGTCAGAGTTTGCGGACTTCCTGTCGATGTTGAGCACGAAGTTTGACAGAATTTTGATTGTGGGAGACTTCAACATTCATGTGGACTGTAGTGACTCGGTGGTGGCCAAGGATTTTCTGTCACTAATTGACTGTTTTAACTTCACTCAGTTTATAACTGACCCGACTCATAACAAGGGTCATACGCTGGATCTAGTGATTGCTAATGGTTCATTTGTATCTGAGTTTTCAGCTACTGACATTGGTCTGTCTGATCATTCAGCTGTCTTTTTTAACCTCGAACTGTATCATTCAAGTGAGCCTCCCATCCGAACAGTAACCTTCCGGAAGTGGAAGTCCATCGATCTGACAGCCTTCTCCAATTCTGTGGTTTCCACCCTAAGCGATCTTCATCCATCATCACTGGAGGAGAAAGTTCTGCAGCTAAATTCCACTCTTGCTGCTAACCTTGACACTTTTGCCCCTCTAAAGTCACGTAAGGTCACATTCACCCGCTCTGCTCCCTGGTATAATGACAATCTGCGCTCTAGAAAGGCTGTATGTCGGAAAATGGAGCGAAAATGGCGCCTTACCGGACTGAGTGTCTACTATCAAGCGTGGAAGGATCTTCTGGGGGATTATCGTGCACTACTGGAGACTGAACGATCCTCTTACTTCTCTGTTGCTATTGTAAAAAACCAAAATAATCCCAGACACTTGTTCCATACCATAAATAGACTCCTTCAAGTTAATGCTGTTACCACTTTGCCTGTTTCTCAGCAGCTCTGTGATTCCTTTCTACAGTTTTTCAATTCTAAGATTGTCAATGTTCGTAAAGAAATTTCTGTTAACCCTGACTGTGCCACTCCACTCCTTCGTCCTTCTGGGTTCACTGGTGTTTCTTTCACTCATTTCTCACTGCTTGATTCAGAGGCTCTCACAAGGGAGGTCTCCAGCATGAAATCTACCACCTGCCTGCTGGATCCAATCCCCACGATGCTGTTTAAATCGTGCTTTGCTGTGTGCGCCTGCTTATCGTCAGCATTATAAATGAATCACTGGAGACGGGGGTTGTTCCAGCAGTACTGAAGACTGCTGCTGTTACGCCTGTCCCCAAGAGAGGAAATGTTTCGGTGGATGATTTTAACAATTTTTGCCCCATTTCAAATCTTCCGTTTTTGGCAAAATTACTTGAGCGTGTTGTCGCCTCTCAACTCTGTTCTCATCTGACAACCAACAACCTCTTTGAACCACTTCAATCAGGTTTTCGGAATTTCATAGCACTGAAACTGCGTTGGTCAAAGTTACAAATGACCTTTTGATGGCCTCTGATTCTGGAGCTACCTCACTTCTGATTCTTCTTGACCTTAGAGCTGCCTTCGATACGGTGGATCATGGTCTTTTACTTACCCGCCCGCAAAGTGTTTTTGGTGTGTCTGGGAAAGTTTTAAACTGGTTTAAATCCTATTTTACTGACCGTTCCCAGTTTATTTCTATGAGTGGCTTTAGATCTGACACTTGCTCGGTGCTCACTGGTGTTCCTCAGGGTTCAATTCTTGGCCCTCTATTGTTCAATATTTATCTGTCTCCACTTGGGCATCTGCTGCAAACACTTGGCCTCCATTACCACTTCTATGCTGACGATACCCAAATCTACATTCACTCAAGATCTGGTGAAAGCATTGATGTTGGTTATCTTTCTGGCTGTATTTCTGAGATAAAGAAATGGATGAATAATAACTTTCTGTGCCTGAACAGCGGGAAAACTGAGGTCATGCTCATAGGTTCCCGTCATCAGGTTCGCAAAGCGGCTCCACTGTCTCTATCCGTTGACGGCTCTGTTCTAGAGTTCCAAAGCAAGATGAGGAACCTTGGTAATAATTTTGACACTAACCTCACTTTTGATTCTTTTGTCCAGAGCACTGTGAAAGCTTCCTTTTTTCATCTCAGAAATATTGCCAGATTAAGACCAATGCTTAACTTATCTGTCGCTGAAAAGCTGATAAACTCATTCGTGGTCACGCGATTGGATTATTGCAATGCCGTTTTAGCTGGAGTTTCTAAAACTGCAATTAGCAAATTGCAGTATGTTCAGAACTCTGCCGCCCGGATCCTGACGGGAAGCAGGAGATATGACCATATCACTCCTGTTCTGAAGTCCCTACACTGGCTCCCGGTCAGGTTCCGGGTGGATTCTAAGATCTTAATGATATTTTTTTTTTTTTTTTTTTTTTTTTTTTTTTTTTTTTTTTTTTTTTTTTTTTTTTTTTTTTTTTTTTTTTTTTTTTTTTTTTTTTTTTTTTTTTTTTTTTTTTTTTTTTTTTTTTTTTTTTTTTTTTTTTTTTTTTTTTTTTTTTGATTTTTTTCTGATGGCCCAGTTCCATATTTCACCACGAACTGACATTTTTTAAACTCTATTTTGATTTCTTAATATCTTTGACTGTTTTATATTTGTTTTATTAGATTTATTCAATGTTTTAGAAGCCACTTTAAAAGCGCTTTTTATTTTATAAAATAAAGTTTATTATTATTATTATTATTGACAATGAAGAACTATTGCACCCTGTCAGTGAGTAAAAGCTGATTCGTCCATGCGCCTTCTGATGTGCATCCTCCCCGGTCACTATCGATTTTCAGAGAGCAATGACTCACCTGTCTTGTGGTGCTATGATTGGAAATTGGTAGTTTGATTGACGTAATCACTTATAAACTTATTACCAACGTAATAAACTATTATATTACTGTGACCCAAGTCTTCAGATAACTGAAATTCTCAGATGTTCTAATAGCTGTGGGACTGTCCACGTCCCCACGACCTCATACCGTGATGCAAGAACTATCCGTCTCTATAAAGATCAGCTAACATCCCCTGAATACCAGCCTGTATCAGCAAACTCCCTTAAAGGATCAACATACCTCAGGGTAGATGTTCTGCATGTTAGAATGAATGACTCGCGTGCAGCCGAATGAAATCTTCAAGATAGAACTGACTAACGTACGTAAATTTTATTACATTTTTTACATTTCTTTTATTGGGAGTACTGAAAAGATTCCAAAACAAAACTGAAACACCAGCTAAAAAATGTGCTGCAATACATTCAAGGGTTATTAGAGGTCCAGTTTGCTCAATTCTGAGGGTTCCTGTCCTTCACTTGTTAGTAATGGCACCTCTCCACTGGCTTGTGGGTGGCTCAATCCATCGGGCTCACCAGGTTTAGATTGTTAAAAGCAGCGAGGGTTTCATCCTGGTTTAGCATGATATCTATGGCTACAAAACAGACAGGAAGAGTAGTCTTAAACATATACCCCAAGTACATAAACATACTTATATTAAATACCAATACTACATTAAAGCTCTTTTCCCAGTGTGCTGCTGTGAAGCCAAAAGTTAGTCAGGTTTACAGTACAAACTGGAACCAGAGCTTGTGCAGCGGAGAAGGATGGTGTGTCTCTCTGTAGAGACTCATCCATATTTATTATTGATATGTTTACAGAATAAAGTTACACTAACTGATAAAAAGAAGTGCTTTGTATGTAAGGATGCAGTGGGTCATCTTTCAGAATAAATTGAATACCTAATAAACGGTGATTATTCTTCAACCTGCAACAAATTATACTGTCTACAGCAGGGGTGTCAAACGTACGGCCCGCGGGCCAAAACCGGCCCGCTAGAGGGTTCAATCCAGCCCGCAGGATGAATTTTGAAAGTGAAAAAAAGAAATCATAAAACTCAAAAACTTGAAATTTTTAATAAAATGCTATTCCTAATTTATGTAATTGCTGTATTCTCCAACCCCATCAGGCATTATAGAAGAAGACTCAGAGCTGTTATCTTGGCAAAGGGAGCTAGCACAAAGTATTGACTAAAAGGGTGCCAATAATTCTTCCACACCTATATTTAACAAAGATTATTCTTTTTTGGACAAACCTGTGTTGTGTTTACAATTATTTGATATCCATGAGATCAGAATATTTTTGTGAATTTTTTTTAACAAAAGATATTTACCAAGGGTGCCAATATTAGTGGAGGGCATTGTAGATGTGGGGTAACAGAAAGAATGACATATTTCTGTTTTGACAGATTCAGCAAACTTACACTAAATTAAAGATCATCGTAAGGGGTACAATGAAATTCCCCTGTGCAGCGAGATTTGACAGCTGGAAAATCTAAGTGGCTGCTACTCTGAGAATAGAGGAAGAACATCTGGCTGAACCCTGCTCTGTAATCACTATTTTGTTACTTTCCTACACAGGACTGGACAAAGACATCTGTGACTAAACAGCTAAGTATTATTGTAAAGCGAAAGTTTACACTTGACTTATTGACGTGAAGCGGCTACCTTAAAACCTGCCTAATTCACGATGATTGTGATGGTCCACTCAGTATAGTGTGTAATCTTTACTCCTTTAATAAGAAAAGGTGCATTTCTTTGTAGATGGTTATGGAGTGTGCTTGTTAGTGAGTCTGAGGAACACCTGTACCCGGTGATCTCTCCGCTGTGGACTGTCCAGTCTCTGTACTGCTTCTGCTCCCTAATCCTGTGTTTGGCGGTGATGCTGTCCGGGTTTGTTTTCACTGTGCCTGCGTTGCTCAGTCTACTACTACGCAAATCAGCGTCTGGCCTCAGACGCCCGGCTTTGGGGAAGTGTATTATATGCATATATATACACATATATATGTGCACATTATCCCAAAAACAAACAAAAAACATATCTATAATCTATGTAATCTATAATCCATAATAAACTATAACCAATCTATAGCATTCCCCAGCAAAAACAAAATAATAACCTGTCTGGTTAATATTACGGTACAATGATTGCCACAGTAAGATTTAAGCTATCTATCGCTACGAAGTGATGACAAGTTCATACTCTATGATCTTCTCTATGTTACATCATCGTTAACTATAAAAATATATATATAGGCTTTGACATTGTGCTCGCTCATCATATGCCTGAGCAGCCTGTCGTTATGAATGATTGCCACCAGGGGGAGCCTATCCACCACAAGGTGTACTTGAAGCCTTTAATTCCCCTTGCTCAAAGCTTGGAGTCTGCTGACTTTTCTTAATGGGACATGTGGCATATGTTTTGACTTCATTACCTAAAAAGTACAGGCAAACCCTGCTATCCAGGGGTTATCTGTTCTGAAACAAACAAACTAACAAAAAATCCAAGAAAATCTGCTTTTTACATTTACATTAATATAATTTATATAAAGTCCATAATATAAATATTTTATGCATAATATAAAATATATTAAGTATAATATAAAGTCCAGCTTGTCTTTTCACACTATGTTTAAATCATCACTTTGAGAGCGTGGGCTTTGCATTCTTCCCAATGTACTGTATCAATCTTTCAACCTTTTAAACATTCATTTGCATTATTTCTGTTAAATTATCATGATAAAAATGCAGAAATGTTCAGCAGAAATGTTCAGCAGTAATAAAACTGTAAAAAAAATGCATAAATAAATAAATAAAACTTGGATTTTTTATTTGTGTACAGTACCCATGGGCTCCTCATCTGCTAGGCCATCCTCCGGCTCTGGTTGAGACGTCGCTGCGTGAACGTGCTCTTTACGATTAACATATGCATGCAGGGACAACAACAGAGGACAGACAACAACAATCAGGCCTACAGAGAAAGAAATGTCAGTGTCTGTGGGAAAGAAAACTGCTAGGTAACATGGGTGTGGGGTCTCAGTATGGGTACATCTCTCTGTGTACACCTCATAAGCCCTTAATTGGTCAGACCTATTTCCTGGCAATTTATGTGTCAATGTATGTGTCGAGGTGAAGACATCCATCTCTTGCAGCTCAAGCAAGGAATTGTAGAACTGCCTGACCAGCAAAGGAAGGTCATTTATCTGGGTTGAGTGCAGACACGAGCTCTACACCCTGTTTGCTGATCTGCCCTTGGGATACACATCTGATGATTCCAATGGAACACCCTGTTTCAGAAAAGCTGCATGTTTACTGCCAACACACATGTGGTGCGATGTGACTGGGTGAGACTGAGCAACCAAAGTCAATAGTTGATGCCATTAAGCAAGAAACCTGAGATACCGCCTGAAGGAAATGCGTCTCCTAGCGAAATGGGCCAGGCAAATGAAAACATGTCTAATCTCTCTTGACATAAGTGTAGGCACCTCCCAAAAATGTAGTTGAATAAATGGTGTGCTTGCTGCATTTTTGGGTGGATTCATTTGAGACTACATTTCCCATGGTGCTTTGTTTCTGGATGCGTTGCAATTTGTTTCCATTGGAGTAGTTCAAGCCAATGGGTTGCCTGTTTAATTAAACTCCTAGCCAATCAGAGGTCACCTTTGTTGGGGAGGGGTAAAGAGGGAAAAAAAAGGAAAGGAGGGGAGAAGTAGCGAACGGGAGAGGGAGAGACATGTGGGACGAGAGCGAGAAAGGTGATGTTCGTAGACTAAACTTCTAAGAGCAACTATCAGCTCGATAAATTGGTGAACTGTAAGTTTAGGTGAAGTGCAGCTAGCTTATCTGTATTTGTTTGTTTTGCACAGTGAGGTAATTCTTCAGTGGAGGCACTGCGCTATTCGGGATTAAATCAGTTGCATACATTTCTGCCTGTTATAGTATAACATCTGGTAAATAGAGGTTAGCCAATTCACCATCAACTGCTAAATACTCAGGATCCTGTTAATAAAAACATTTACTGTAGTAACTTTATCTAATATTACACTTCCGGCAACCAGGAAGGGGTTACATTTTTGAGACACCGCTGGTTTTCTCTCTGTTTACCAGATCGGCAAAGTTTTATTTATTTGTAGTCAGTAACCTTTAACACAAAACCTGAAACAACACCGGTCAGTAAAACTTTCAGTACCTGTAGTGTATTGTAGTCATGGATTTTTCTCAAGCAGTTCAGTGGGGTCTGCAGCAGACTGTCAATCCGTCTCGTACAATACTATTGAGTAATGTTCCAATATACACTAGCAAGGAGACCATTGATAAAGTCCTAGACACAGTTAAAGTCTTTGGTCGTACCAAGATAGGTGACCGACGTGGAGACTCTACTGGCACTCAGTTGTTCATCTTAGTGGAGACTAGCCTTGACTTATCAGCTGACTCTATACCTCCAGAAATAGGCATTGAAGGTGAGGCTGGACCATGGACTGTGCACCTTGTGGAACGCCTTCATACCCCGAATGTTGCTCCCGAGGATGATTCTTTCCGTACTAAGCTGATGTCACTACTTGAAAAGGAACACAAGTCTATGGAGGATTTTCATGCTGTTGTAGAAGAAAGTCGAGCTCCCAAAAAAGATGTGAATTTGGATTTAGTGACTGCTATTGGCAAGTTAGTGGACAAATGCAACCAAGTGTCTACTGATGGACCTAGCTACAGAAAACTTAGACTATTCTCAGGAGTTAAACCTGTACCTCAAGGTGAGGAAGAATATGAAGCCTGGATGGAGCAGGCAACACAAATGATGAGTGAGTGGCAATGTACTGATGCTGCTAAGAGACAGCGTTTAGTGGAGAGTTTAAAAGGACCAGCTGCTGACATTGTTCGCTTCTTGAAAATTAGCACTCCTACTGCCACAGCGGCTGATTACTTATCTGCTCTTGACACAGCATATGGTACTACAGAGAACGGAGATGACGTCTTGGTCAAGTTCAAAAGCACATTTCAGAATGTTGGAGAAAAACTGTCTGATTTCCTGTATCGCCTTGACAAACTTCTCCATCGTGCCCTCCTTAAAGGAGGAGTTAAAGCTGCAGACTTGAACAGAGTTCGGATGGAACAGCTAGTCAAAGGTGCACTTACTCATGACATGATTGTGCTCCGTATACGGATGAGTCATACTCTGGAAAACCCCCCTACCTTCTCCCAGCTGATGCGAGAAGTGCGAGAGGAAGAAAATTGGATTAGCAAAAGGGAGGGAGTGAAAACAACTGTTACTGCTGCCCCCATTACTGTACCACCAACTTCAGTTTCGTCTGAGCTTAGCAGCCTAAGAAATGAAGTGAAGGAGTTGTCTTCTCAAGTGGCCAAACTGTTGAGCGTCACTCCAGTTACCCCGAAACCTGAGAAATTTACAGCAAAGACCACCTCCACACAGCGAACACTTGATACCTCTGCATATGATGCACCATCTACCGTGAAACCATTCAGACCATTACAGCCAGGTGTTTTCTGCTACAATTGTGGGCAGGATGGACATACAAGAAGAGAGTGTAAAGAGCCTGAGGATCTAAGAAAAGTTCATCAGAAACTGATCAAAGTACACCGGCACCAGGGAAAACCTTCAAGGAGTCAGGTGAAGGAATGGTGCGTGGCTCCGCTTGAAATACGTTCCACCCAAAAGTCTCACCCTGTGATGGCAGGCACAAAACTGTTACCTGAGGGATTAGATGGACCCCGCTCCATCGCACCTGTCCAAATAGAAGGCATCTATGCTAAAGCTATCCTTGACAGTGGCTCCATGATGACTATTTTGTACCGCAGCTTCTATGACACCTACCTCAAACACATACCTATCCACCCACTCAATGAACTGGAACTAAGGGGTTTAAGCACTGAGCAGTACCCATACGATGGTTACCTGTCCATGAAACTTGAGTTCTCATCTGCTGTCAGTGGAATAGCACAGACAATAGACACTTTGGCTTTATTATGCCCTGACCATGAGAAAGATAAAGATGTTGCCATACTGGTGGGGACGAACACCAAGTTGGTGAAAAAAATGTTTCAGTACTGTAAGGAGCAAGCGGGAGATCAGTTCATGAGTACTCTGACAATACACCCCGCCCTCAGAGAAGCTTACGGGACATTTACTTAGTCTGACACTCCAGAGGATGTGAATAAGCATGGGACTGTGTGGTTTACCCAAAGGAAGGCTATCATTTTGCATCCAGGACAGGAGTTTAAAGTCACTGGCACTCCCAAATTTCATGGTGATTTCACAGGCCAACTAGCATTGGTAGATCAGCCTACAGACACCTTTTCACCTGAGTTGTGGGTGAGGCCTGAGGTTCATCCTGCAACAGTGGTTTCCAGTAAGCGCATTACTGTGACGACCAGAGAACCTCTCAACCAAGAAAGTCACTGTGAAACGTGGAACCCCACTAGCCCACATTTTCCCAGTTACCCCAGTTCCTCTACCTACTGGTCAGTGTGCTGAGGAAGTCACAAGTGAACTGGATCCAGCATCCTTTGACTTTGGAGCCTCTCCTATGCCAGAAGAAGCAAAACGTCGTCTCTGTGAGAAAATGCTGTAACGGAGAGAGGTATTTTCTTGTCACGAATGGGATGTAGGTTGTTCCAAAACCACCAGTCATGAGATAAGACTGAAGGATGCAAGACCCTTTCGAGAGAGATCACGGCGCTTACCACCTGCTGATCTCGAGGATTTGCGCCAACACCTACAGGAACTACAGGCCAAGGGCATTATCTCTGAGTTGCGTAGTCCCTATGCATCACCCATTGTAATCGTACGCAAGAAGTCCGGCAAAGTAAGAATGTGTGTGGATTACAGAACTCTTAACCTCCGAACCGTACCAGATCAGTACACGATCCCAAGGATTGAAGACGGTCTTCATTGTTTGTCTGGGAGTAAATGGTTCAGTGTCCTCGATCTGCGGAGCGAATATTATCAAGTACCCATGGGAGAGGCTGACAAGGAGAAGACTGCTTTTATTTGTCCATTAGGCTTCTATCAATTCGAATGCATGCCCCAAGGGATTTCAGGAGCACCAGCTACTTTTCAAAGAGTCATGGAGCGCAGTTGGTGACATGAACTTTCTGGAGGTGCTAGTGTATCTGGATGACATTATTGTGTTCGGACACACACTCGAAGAACACGAGGAGCGGCTGCTCAAAGTACTTGACCGGCTCAAAGAAGAGGGTCTGAAAGTATCACTCGACAAGTGCCAGTTTGGACGGACTTCTGTCAACTATGTTGAACATGTGGTGTCACAGGATGGCATAGCAACTGACCCATCCAAGATAGAGGCCGTCATCTCTTGGCCGAGACCCCAGACTGTGACGGAACTCTGATCCTTTCTTGGATTTTGTGGCTACTATCACCGTTTCGTGAAGGATTTCTCCAAGCTCTGCCGCCCACTCAATGGACTTCTCCAAGGCTATCCTCCTCGCTCTCTCTCAAGAGCGAGTACAAACGCCAAACCACTTGAAAAGACTTATTTGAAGCCTTCGGAACCTTTTGGCTCTCGATGGACTGAGGAATGTGAAAATGCTTTCCAAGAACTCAAGACCCGGCTCACTACAGCACCTGTGTTAACGTTTGTGGAGAACTGTGCTGAACTGTGCTAGGTAGCATGTTAGCTGCTACACCGGTTTGGAGGGGGGATTTCATCGCTGAACCTGCGTCGCTGAATTAACCTTCTGGAACCTCGCGGGCAGCGGATTCATTCTCTCAGCTCGTGTCCATGTCGGCTAATTCTTCTGTCCCAGAGGCGTGAGTAACGGAGAGGTTTTAGTAGCGTTCATTAAAGGAACCAAGGAGGATTTTTGTTTGTATGTGCACCAACTCACGGGCCCCAAAAAAAAAAAAAACCCAAGCGCTTGGTGAAGGTTCTGAACAGTTAAAAAAAGGGTTTAAGTGGTAAAATCCAAACTGTACTGTTCCTGGTGTTTAATAATTAGAAAGGAGTGTTTGAGTTACTGGTCTAAAGTGAGTGTGTGAGTGAAGTAATTCTTCAGTGGAGGCACTGCGCTATTCGGGATTAAATCAGTTGCATACATTTCTGCCTGTTATAGTATAACATCTGGTAAATAGAGGTTAGCCAATTCACCATCAACTGCTAAATACTCAGGATCCTGTTAATTAAAAACATTTACTGTAGTAACCTTATCTAATATTACACTTCCGGTGCCAGGAAGGGGTTACATAAGGCCCAAATAAAGTCGAATCCAGGGGTAACTCTATATACACGAATGGCGTTTAAAACACTTTCGTGACAGTCTTGTCACAAAAACCTAAATGCTCAATCTCTTGATATGCTCCACTACCTCCTGTTGTGGTTGAGTGGCTGTCTGTACATGTAGCCAGTGGCCACTTTGGTACATTTTACAATAACTTGAAGGTTTACGACAGCGGTCCTCAACCTTTTTTGCGCCAGGGACGGGTTTTTTATCAGACAGTATCTTCACGGACTGGCCTTTAAGGTGTGGCGGATAAGTACGACAAAATAAAATGATACGACTGGCATAAAAACTGGGGTAATTTTTAAATATAATAATAAACGTGAATCCAATGTGAAATCGCAACTTCATTAGCTTTTCCCCTTCACAATGAAACTTTCCAGAGAAGTGTGTTTTTTACTCATTTTGGAGCCAAGAACAGAAATGTATGGGTGGAGGTTGATTGAGACCACGGATGGCAAATGCAATC
Source organism: Ameiurus melas (assembly GCA_012411365.1). Lineage (NCBI taxonomy): Eukaryota > Metazoa > Chordata > Actinopteri > Siluriformes > Ictaluridae > Ameiurus > Ameiurus melas. The sequence goes on along the minus strand of CM022755.1, from coordinate 12,101,850 downwards.
ATAACAGAATTGTGTTACACTATATGGCCAAAAGTATGTGGTCACCTGACCATCACACCCATACGCATGCATGAGCTACGTACTCTTCAGATGGTGATAACCGTGACATCGTTTACTGTGAACATGTGCGTTTGTTTTTGTTTCTTTTCCAGAGTATTCGGTCACGTCGCGTGACTTAAGGGAGTACCAGTACGGAAGCAGGTATTTATTTAAGGGCAGGCAGACAAATCCAAATCGTAATCCAAAAAACATAGTCAGGACAGGCAAACGCCTGCAGGAGTTTGGGAACAAGCACAACGTGGCAGACGACTCATGGTGCTGTACCACACCAACGATTCCCTTAAACACACATAAAAAAGCTTTAGGCACTGGAAATGTTGGAATGAACTAGCTCTGCTCTAGCAGACATGCACTTCTTAAACAACCCATTTAATCCAGCAAATCATTTGCTATTATTCTACTAGGCAGTCTATATGAGAGTCGATGTTAAGACCTGATTTAGGAGTTAGTTTTTAACTAGAGAGCGCGCCGACCCTGATGGTTTTACGTGTGATGTTTAAAGACGCATGATGAATGAAGTCTGACTGTCTTTTTTCTATCGGCAGCGCTTTTCACAGGTTCTTCATGTTCTTGACAATGAAGCAACATTCTTTGTCAGTGAGTGAAAAGGTGATTCGTCCATGCTGGCTCAGAGTGCATCCTCCCCTCTCACAGCCTGAACAGTCAGATTGTTTTAGACTGCGTGCACTCTGTGGGGAACAGGAAGTGTGGCGAAGGCTTCCTTCCATCTGCTCTGACTCCTCTCTCGATCACTATCGACTTTTCAGAGAGCAATGACTCACCTGTCTTGTGGAATGCTATGATCGGAAATTGGGAGTTTGATTGACAGTAATCACTTTTATAGACGTTAGAATAAACTATATATGTATTACTTCTCCAAACGTAAGTAACTGAACAATATTCTGTTTCAAAATTACTTTTCTCCAACTCTAATATTATAATATAATTACATCGTTCCTACATGGAAACCTCAGAAAGTCCCAGATATCTGAAATCACTCCAGATGTTCTAACAGCTGTGGGACTGTCCACGTCCCCATGACCTCATACTGTGATGCAAGAACTATCCGTCTCTATAAAGATCAGCTAACATCCCCTGAATACCTGCCTGTATCAGCAAACTCCCTTAAAGGATCAACATACCTCAGGGTAGATGTTCTGCATGTTAGAATGAATGACTCGCGTGCAGCCGAATGAAATCTTCAAGAAAGGACTGACTAACGTACGTAAATTTTATTACATTTTTTACATTTCTTTTATTGGCAGTACTGAAAAGATTCCAAAACAAAACTGAAACACCAGCTAAAAAAAATGTGCTGCAAAACGTTCAAGGGTTATTAGAGGTCCAGTTTGCTCAATTCTGAGGGTTCCTGTCCTTCACTTGTTAGTAATGGCACCTCTCCACTGGCTTGTGGGTGGCTCAATCCATCGGACTCACCAGGTTTAGATTGTTAAAAGCAGCGAGGGTTTCATCCTGGTTTAGCATGATATCTATGGCTACAGACCAGACAGGAAGAGTAGTCTTAAACATATACCCCAAGTACATAAACATACTTATATTAAATACCAATACTACATTAAAGCTCTTTTCCCAGTGTGTGCTGCTGTGAAGCCAAAAGTTAATCAGGTTTACAGTACAAACTGGAACCAGAGCTTGTGCAGCGGAGAAGGATGGTGTGTCTCTCTGTAGAGCCTCATCCATATTTATTATGGATATGTTTACAGAATAAAGTTACACTAACTGATAAAAAGAAGTGCTTTGTATGTAAGGATGCAGTGGGTCATCTTTCAGAATAAATTGAATACCTAATAAACGGTGATTATTCTTCAACCTGCAACAAATTATACTGTCTACAGCAGGGGTGTCAAACGTACGGCCCGCGGGCCAAAACCGGCCTGCTAGAGGGTTCAATCCAGCCCGCAGGATGAATTTTGAAAGTGAAAAAAAGAAATCATAAAACTCAAAAACTTGAAATTTTTAATAAAATGCTATTCCTAATTTATGTAATTGCTGTATTCTCCAACCCCATCAGGCATTATAGAAGACTCAGAGCTGTTATCTTGGCAAAGGGAGCTAGCACAAAGTATTGACTAAAAGGGTGCCAATAATTCTTGCACACCTATATTTAACAAAGATTATTCTTTTTTGGACAAACCTGTGTTGTGTTTACAATTATTTGATATCCATGAGATCAGAATATTTTTGTGAATTTTTTTAACAAAAGATATTTACCAAGGGTGCCAATATTAGTGGAGGGCATTGTAGATGTGGGGTAACAGAAAGAATGACATATTTCTGTTTTGACAGATTCAGCAAACTTACACTAGATTAAAGATCATCGTAAAGGGTACAATGAAATTCCCCTGTGCAGCGAGATTTGACAGCTGGAAAATCTAAGTGGCTGCTACTCTGAGAATAGAGGAAGAACATCTGGCTGAACCCTGCTCTGTAATCACTATTTTGTTACTTTCCTACACAGGACTGGACAAAGACATCTGTGACTAAACAGCTAAGTATTATTGTAAACAGTTTACACTTGACTTATTGACGTGAAGCGGCTACCTTAAAACCTGCCTAATTCACGATGATTGTGATGGTCCACTCAGTATAGTGTGTAATCTTTTCCTTTAATAAGAAAAGGTGTATTTCTTTGTAGATGGTTATGGAGTGTGCTTGTTAGTGAGTCTGAGGAACACCTGTACCCGGTGATCTCTCCGCTGTGGACTGTCCAGTCTCTGTACTGGTTCTGCTCCCTAATCCTGTGTTTGGCGGTGATGCTGTCCGGGCTTGTTGTCACTGTGCTCTGCGTTGCTCAGTCTACTACTACGCAAATCAGCGTCTGGCCTCAGACGCCCGCTTTGGGGAAGTGAGTGTATTATATGCATATATATACACATATATGTGCACATTATCCCAAAAACAAACAAAAAACATATCTATAATCTATGTCATCTAGAATCCATAATAAACTATAACCAATCTATAGCATTCCCCAGCAAAAACAAAATAATAACCTGTCTGGTTAATATTACGGTACAATGATTGCCACAGTAAGATTTAAGGTATCTATCGCTACTAAGTGATGACAAGTTCATACTCTATGATCTTCTCTATGTTACATCATCGTTAACTATAAAAATATATATATAGGCTTTGACGTTGTGCTCGCTCATCATATGCCTGAGCAGCCTGTCGTTATGAATGATTGCCACCAGGGGGAGCCTATCCACCACAAGGTGTACTTGAAGCCTTTAATTCCCCTTGCTCAAAGCTTGGAGTCTGCTGACTTTTCTTAATGGGACATGTGGCATATGTTTTGACTTCATTACCTAAAAAGTACAGGCAAACCCTGCTATCCAGGGGTTATCTGTTCTGAAACAAACAAACTAACAAAAAATCCAAGAAAATCTGCTTTTTACATTTACATTAATATAATTTATATAAAGTCCATAATATAAATATTTTATGCATAATATAAAATATATTAAGTATAATATAAAGTCCAGCTTGTCTTTTCACACTATGTTTAAATCATCACTTTGAGAGCGTGGGCTTTGCATTCTTCCCAATGTACTGTATCAATCTTTCAACCTTTTAAACATTCATTTGCATTATTTCTGTTAAATTATCATGATAAAAATGCAGAAATGTTCAGCAGAAATGTTCAGCAGTAATAAAACTGTAAAAAAAAATGCATAAATAAATAAATAAATAAATAAATAAATAAATAAAACTTGGATTTTTTATTTGTGTACAGTACCCATGGGCTCCTCATCTGCTAGGCCATCCTCCGGCTCTGGTTGAGACGTCGCTGCGTGAACGTGCTCTTTACGATTAACATATGCATGCAGGGACAACAACAGAGGACAGACAATAACAATCAGGCCTACAGAGAAAGAAATGTCAGTGTCTGTGGGAAAGAAAACTGCTAGGTAACATGGGTGTGGGGTCTCAGTATGGGTACATCTCTCTGTGTACACCTCATAAGCCCTTAATTGGTCAGACCTATTTCCTGGCAATTTATGTGTCAATGTATGTGTCGAGGAGAAGACATCCATCTCTTGCAGCTCAAGCAAGGAATTGTAGAACTGCCTGACCAGCAAAGGAAGGTCATTTATCTGGGTTGAGTGCAGACACGAGCTCTACACCCTGTTTGCTGATCTGCCCTTGGGATACACATCTGATGATTCCAATGGAACACCCTGTTTCAGAAAAGCTGCATGTTTACTGCCAACACACATGTGGTGCGATGTGACTGGGTGAGACTGAGCAACCAAAGTCAATAGTTGATGCCATTAAGCAAGAAACCTGAGATACCGCCTGAAGGAAATGCGTCTCCTAGCGAAATGGGCCAGGCAAATGAAAACATGTCTAATCTCTCTTGACATAAGTGTAGGCACCTCCCAAAAATGTAGTTGAATAAATGGTGTGCTTGCTGCATTTTTGGGTGGATTCATTTGAGACTACATTTCCCATGGTGCTTTGTTTCTGGATGCGTTGCAATTTGTTTCCATTGGAGTAGTTCAAGCCAATGGGTTGCCTGTTTAATTAAACTCCTAGCCAATCAGAGGTCACCTTTGTTGGGGAGGGGTAAAGAGGGAAAAAAAAGGAAAGGAGGGGAGAAGTAGCCAACGGGAGAGGGAGAGACATGTGGGACGAGAGCGGGAAAGGTGATGTTCGTAGACTAAACTTCTAAGAGCAACTATCAGCTCGATAAATTGGTGAACTGTAAGTTTAGGTGAAGTGCAGCTAGCTTATCTGTATTTGTTTGTTTTGCACTAGCTTGGGGAAAAAAACAAAGCTAAGTACAAACCGTAACTCGTGGACGTTAAGCTAATGTCTTCGTGAGGGACGGACAGGAAGAGGACTGTGGAGAACTGTGCTGAACTGTGCTAGGTAGCATGGTAGCTGCTACGCCGGTTGGAGGGGGGATTTCATCGCTGAACCTGCGTCGCTGAATTAACCTTCTGGAACCTCGCGTGCAGCGGATTCATTCTCTCAGCTCGTGTCCATGTCGGCTAATTCTTCTGTTCCAGAGGCGTGAGTAACGGAGAGGTTTTAGTAGCGTTCATTAAATGAACCAAGGAGGATTTTTGTTTGTATGTGCACCAACTCACGGGCCCCTCCAAAAAAAAAAAAAAAACCCAAGCGCTTGGTAAAGGTTCTGAACAGTTTAAAAAAAGGGTTTAAGTGGTAAAATCCAAACTGTACTGTTCCTGGTGTTTAATAATTAGAAAGGAGTGTTTGAGTTACTGGTCTAAATTTTGTTTCTAATACATGTATACAGTTTGAAGTTTTTTTGTTTAGCATAATTAATGTTTTTATTTTTATAATACATACTACCTGGCTTTACTGAACTTTTCTTTTTGATTTAATAAGGTTTATATATATATATATATATATATGGCCTAGTTATACTACATATTTGTTTCTGGGGAATAACAATATCGCTCATAGTGTGTGAGTGAGGTAATTCTTCAGTGGAGGCACTGCGCTATTCGGGATTAAATCAGTTGCATACATTTCTGCCTGTTATAGTATAACATCTGGTAAATAGAGGTTAGCCAATTCACCATCAACTGCTAAATACTCAGGATCCTGTTAATTAAAAACATTTACTGTAGTAACTTTATCTAATATTACACTTCCGGCACCAGGAAGGGGTTACATTTTTGGAGACACCGCTGGGATTCTCTCTGTTTACCAGATCGGCAAAGTTTTATTTATTTGTAGTCAGTAACCTTTAACACAAAACCTGAAACAACACCGGTCAGTAAAACTTTCAGTACCTGTAGTGTATTGTAGTCATGGATTTTTCTCAAGCAGTTCAGTGGGGTCTGCAGCAGACTGTCAATCCGTCTCGTACAATACTATTGAGTAATGTTCCAATATACACTAGCAAGGAGACCATTGATAAAGTCCTAGACACAGTTAAAGTCTTTGGTCGTACCAAGATAGGTGACCGACGTGGAGACTCTACTGGCACTCAGTTGTTCATCTTAGTGGAGACTAGCCTTGACTTATCCCCTGACTCTATACCTCCAGAAATAGGCATTGAAGGTGAGGCTGGACCATGGACTGTGCACCTTGTGGAACGCCTTCATACCCCGAATGTTGCTCCCGAGGATGATTCTTTCCGTACTAAGCTGATGTCACTACTTGAAAAGGAACACAAGTCTATGGAGGATTTTCATGCTGTTGTAGAAGAAAGTCGAGCTCCCAAAAAGATGTGAATTTGGATTTAGTGACTGCTATTGGCAAGTTAGTGGACAAATGCAACCAAGTGTCTACTGATGGACCTAGCTACAGAAAACTTAGACTATTCTCAGGAGTTAAACCTGTACCTCAAGGTGAGGAAGAATATGAAGCCTGGATGGAGCAGGCAACACAAATGATGAGTGAGTGGCAATGTACTGATGCTGCTAAGAGACAGCGTTTAGTGGAGAGTTTAAAAGGACCAGCTGCTGACATTGTTCTCTTCTTGAAAATTAGCACTCCTACTGCCACAGCGGCTGATTACTTATCTGCTCTTGACACAGCATATGGTACTACAGAGAACGGAGATGACGCCTTGGTCAAGTTCAAAAGCACATTTCAGAATGTTGGAGAAAAACTGTCTGATTTCCTGTATCGCCTTGACAAACTTCTCCATCGTGCCCTCCTTAAAGGAGGAGTTAAAGCTGCAGACTTGAACAGAGTTCGGATGGAACAGCTAGTCAAAGGTGCACTTACTCATGACATGATTGTGCTTTGTATACGGATGAGTCATACTCTGGAAAACCCCCCTACCTTCTCCCAGCTGATGCGAGAAGTGCGAGAGGAAGAAAATTGGATTAGCAAAAGGGAGGGAGTGAAAACAACTGTTTCTGCTGCCCCCATTACTGTACCACCAACTTCAGTTTCGTCTGAGCTTAGCAGCCTAAGAAATGAAGTGAAGGAGTTGTCTTCTCAAGTGGCCAAACTGTTGAGCGGCACTCCAGTTACCCCGAAACCTGAGAAATTTACAGCAAAGACCACCTCCACACAGCGAACACTTGATACGTCTGCATATGATGCACCATCTACCGTGAAACCATTCAGACCATTACAGCCAGGTGTTTTCTGCTACAATTGTGGGCAGGATGGACATACAAGAAGAGAGTGTAAAGAGCCTGAGGATCTAAGAAAAGTTCATCAGAAACTGATCAAAGTACACCGGCACCAGGGAAAACCTTCAAGGAGTCAGGTGAAGGAACGGTGCGTGGCTCCGCTTGAAATACGTTCCACCCAAAAGTCTCACCCTGTGATGGCAGGCACAAAACTGTTACCTGAGGGATTAGATGGACCCCGCTCCATCGCACCTGTCCAAATAGAAGGCATCTATGCTAAAGCTATCCTTGACAGTGGCTCCATGATGACTATTTTGTACCGCAGCTTCTATGACACCTACCTCAAACACATACCTATCCACCCACTCAATGAACTGGAACTAAGGGGTTTAAGCACTGAGCAGTACCCATACGATGGTTACCTGTCCATGAAACTTGAGTTCTCATCTGCTGTCAGTGGAATAGCACAGACAATAGACACTTTGGCTTTATTATGCCCTGACCATGAGAAAGATAAAGATGTTGCCATACTGGTGGGGACGAACACCAAGTTGGTGAAAAAAATGTTTCAGTACTGTAAGGAGCAAGCGGGAGATCAGTTCATGAGTACTCTGACAATACACCCCGCCCTCAGAGAAGCTTACGGGACATTTACTTAGTCTGACACTCCAGAGGATGTGAATAAGCATGGGACTGTGTGGTTTACCCAAAGGAAGGCTATCATTTTGCATCCAGGACAGGTGTTTAAAGTCACTGGCACTCCCAAATTTCATGGTGATTTCACAGGCCAACTAGCATTGGTAGATCAGCCTACAGACACCTTTTCACCTGAGTTGTGGGTGAGGCCTGAGGTTCATCCTGCAACAGTGGTTTCCAGTAAGCGCATTACTGTGACGATCAAGAACCTCTCAACCAAGAAAGTCACTGTGAAACGTGGAACCCCACTAGCCCACATTTTCCCAGTTACCCCAGTTCCTCTACCTACTGGTCAGTGTGCTGAGGAAGTCACAAGTGAACTGGATCCAGCATCCTTTGACTTTGGAGCCTCTCCTATGCCAGAAGAAGCAAAACGTCGTCTCTGTGAGAAAATGCTGAAACGGAGAGAGGTATTTTCTTATCACGAATGGGATGTAGGTTGTTCCAAAACCACCAGTCATGAGATAAGACTGAAGGATGCAAGACCCTTTCGAGAGAGATCACGGCGCTTGCCACCTGCTGATCTCGAGGATTTGCGCCAACACCTACAGGAACTACAGGCCAAGGGCATTATCTGAGTCGCGTAGTCCCTATGCATCACCCATTGTAATCGTACGCAAGAAGTCCGGCAAAGTAAGAATGTGTGTGGATTACAGAACTCTTAACCTCCGAACCGTACCAGATCAGTACACGATCCCAAGGATTGAAGACGCTCTTCATTGTTTGTCTGGGAGTAAATGGTTCAGTGTCCTCGATCTGCGGAGCGGATATTATCAAGTACCCATGGGAGAGGCTGACAAGGAGAAGACTGCTTTTATTTGTCCATTAGGCTTCTATCAATTCGAATGCATGCCCCAAGGGATTTCAGGAGCACCAGCTACTTTTCAAAGAGTCATGGAGCGCAGTTGGTGACATGAACTTTCTGGAGGTGCTAGTGTATCTGGATGACATTATTGTGTTCGGACACACACTCAAAGAACACGAGGAGCGGCTGCTCAAAGTACTTGACCGGCTCAAAGAAGAGGGTCTGAAAGTATCACTCGACAAGTGCCAGTTTGGACGGACTTCTGTCAACTATGTTGGACATGTGGTGTCACAGGATGGCATAGCAACTGACCCATCCAAGATAGAGGCCGTCATCTCTTGGCCGAGACCCCAGACTGTGACGGAACTCCGATCCTTTCTTGGATTTTGTGGCTACTATCGCCGTTTCATGAAGGATTTCTCCAAGCTCTGCCGCCCACTCAATGGACTTCTCCAAGGCTATCCTCCTTGCTCTCTCTCAAGAGCGAGTACAAACGCCAAACCACTTGAAAAGACTTATTTGAAGCCTTCGGAACCCTTTGGCTCTCGATGGACTGAGGAATGTGAAAATGCTTTCCAAGAACTCAAGACCCGGCTCACTACAGCACCTGTGTTAACGTTTGTGGAGAACTGTGCTGAACTGTGCTAGGTAGCATGGTAGCTGCTACGCCGGTTGGAGGAGGGATTTCATCGCTGAACCTGCGTCGCTGAATTAACCTTCTGGAACCTCGCGTGCAGCGGATTCATTCTCTCAGCTCGTGTCCATGTCGGCTAATTCTTCTGTTCCAGAGGCGTGAGTAACGGAGAGGTTTTAGTAGCGTTCATTAAAGGAACCAAGGAGGATTTTTGTTTGTATGTGCACCAACTCACGGGCCCCAAAAAAAAACAAAAAACCCAAGCGCTTGGTGAAGGTTCTGAACAGTTAAAAAAAAATGGTTTAAGTGGTAAAATCCAAACTGTACTGTTCCTGGTGTTTAATAATTAGAAAAGAGTGTTTGAGTTACTGGTCTAAAGTGAGTGTGTGAGTGAGGTAATTCTTCAGTGGAGGCACTGCGCTATTCGGGATTAAATCAGTTGCATACATTTCTGCCTGTTATAGTATAACATCTGGTAAATAGAGGTTAGCCAATTCACCATCAACTGCTAAATACTCAGAATCCTGTTAATTAAAAACATTTACTGTAGTAACCTTATCTAATATTACACTTCCGTCACCAGGAAGGGGTTACATAAGGCCTAAATAAAGTCGAATCCAGGGGTAACTCTATATACACGAATGGCGTTTAAAACAGTTTCGTGACAGTCTTGACACAAAAACCTAAATGCTCAATCTCTTGATATGCTCCACTACCTCCGGTTGTGGTTGAGTGGCTGTCTGTACATGTAGCCAGTGGCCACTTTGGTACATTTTACAATAACTTGAAGGTTTACGACAGCGGTCCTCAATCTTTTTTGCGCCAGGGACGGGTTTTTTATCAGACAGTATCTTCACGGACTGGCCTTTAAGGTGTGGTGGATAAGTACGACAAAATAAAATGATACGACTGGCATAAAAACTGGGGTAATTTTTAAATATAATAATAAACGTGAATCCAATGTGAAATCGCAAATTCATTAGCTTTTCCCCTTCACAATGAAACTTTCCAGAGAAGTGTGTTTTTTACTCATTTTGGAGCCAAGAACAGAAATGTATGGGTGGAGGTTGATTGAGACCACGGATGGCAAATGCAATCATAACAGAATTGTGTTACACTATATGGCCAAAAGTATGTGGTCACCTGACCATCACACCCATACGCATGCATGAGCTACGTACTCTTCAGATGGTGATAACTGTGACATCGTTTACTGTGAACATGTGCGTTTGTTTTTGTTTCTTTTCCAGAGTATTCGGTCACGTCGCGTGACGTAAGGGAGTACCAGTACGGAAGCAGGTATTTATTTAAGGGCAGGCAGACAAATCCAAATCGTAATCCAAAAAACATAGTCAGGACAGGCAAACGCCTGCAGGAGTTTGGGAACAAGCACAACGTGGCAGACGACTCATGGTGCTGTACCACACCAACGATTCCCTTAAACACATAAAAAGGCTTTAGGCACTGGAAATGTTGGAATGAAATAGCTCTGCTCTAGCAGACATGCACTTCTTAAACAACCCATTTAATCCAGCAAATCATTTGTTATTATTCTACTAGGCAGTCTATATGAGAGTCGATGTTAAGACCTGATTTAGGAGTTAGTTTTTAACTAGAGAGCGCGCCGACTCTGATGGTTTTACGTGTGATGTTTAAAGACGCATGATGAATGAGAGTCCTGACTGTCTTTTTTCTATCGGCAGCGCTTTTCACAGGTTCTTCATGTTCTTGACAATGAAGCAACATTCTTTGTCAGTGAGTGAAAAGGTGATTCGTCCATGCTGGCTCAGAGTGCATCCTCCCCTCTCACAGCCTGAACAGTCAGATTGTTTTAGACTGCGTGTACTCTGTGGGGAACAGGAAGTGTGGTGAAGGCTTCCTTCCATCTGCTCTGACTCCTCTCTCGGTCACTATCGACTTTTCAGAGAGCAATGACTCACCTGTCTTGTGGAATGCTATGATCGGAAATTGGGAGTTTGATTGACAGTAATCACTTTTATAGACGTTAGAATAAACTATATATGTATTACTTCTCCAAACGTAAGTAACTGAACAATATTCTGTTTCAAAATTACTTTTCTCCAACTCTAATATTATAATATAATTACATCGTTCCTACATGGGAACCTCAGCAAGTCCCAGATAACTGAAATCACTCCAGATGTTCTAACAGCTGTGGGACTGTCCACGTCCCCATGACCTCATACCGTGATGCAAGAACTATCCGTCTCTATAAAGATCAGCTAACATCCCCTGAATACCAGCCTGTATCAGCAAACTCCCTTAAAGGATCAACATACCTCAGGGTAGATGTTCTGCATGTTAGAATGAATGACTCGCGTGCAGCCGAATGAAATCTTCAAGAAAGGACTGACTAACGTACGTAAATTTTATTACATTTTTTACATTTCTTTTATTGGCAGTACTGAAAAGATTCCAAAACAAAACTGAAACACCAGCTAAAAAAATGTGCTGCAAAACATTCAAGGGTTATTAGAGGTCCAGTTTGCTCAATTCTGAGGGTTCCTGTCCTTCACTTGTTAGTAATGGCACCTCTCCACTGGCTTGTGGGTGGCTCAATCCATCGGGCTCACCAGGTTTAGATTGTTAAAAGCAGCGAGGGTTTCATCCTGGTTTAGCATGATATCTATGGCTACAGAACAGACAGGAAGAGTAGTCTTAAACATATACCCCAAGTACATAAACATACTTATATTAAATACCAATACTACATTAAAGCTCTTTTCCCAGTGTGTGCTGCTGTGAAGCCAAAAGTTAATCAGGTTTACAGTACAAACTGGAACCAGAGCTTGTGCAGCGGAGAAGGATGGTGTGTCTCTCTGTAGAGCCTTATCCATATTTATTATGGATATGTTTACAGAAAAAAGTTACACTAACTGATAAAAAGAAGTGCTTTGTATGTAAGGATGCAGTGGGTCATCTTTCAGAATAAATTGAATACCTAATAAACGGTGATTATTCTTCAACCTGCAACAAATTATACTGTCTACAGCAGGGGTGTCAAACGTACGACCCGCGGGCCAAAACCGGCCCGCTAGAGGGTTCAATCCAGCCCGCAGGATGAATTTTGAAAGTGAAAAAAAGAAATCATAAAACTCAAAAACTTGAAATTTTAAATAAAATGCTATTCCTAATTTATGTAATTGCTGTATTCTCCAACCCCATCAGGCATTATAGAAGAAGACTCAGAGCTGTTATCTTGGCAAAGGGAGCTAACACAAAGTATTGACTAAAAGGGTGCCAATAATTCTTCCACACCTATATTTAACAAAGATTATTCTTTTTTGGACAAACCTGTGTTGTGTTTACAATTATTTGATATCCATGAGATCAGAATATTTTTGTGAATTTTTTTAACAAAAGATATTTACCAAGGGTGCCAATATTAGTGGAGGGCATTGTAGATGTGGGGTAACAGAAAGAATGACATATTTCTGTTTTGACAGATTCAGCAAACTTACACTAGATTAAAGATCATCGTAAGGGGTACAATGAAATTCCCCTGTGCAGCGAGATTTGACAGCTGGAAAATCTAAGTGGCTGCTACTCTGAGAATAGAGGAAGAACATCTGGCTGAACCCTGCTCTGTAATCACTATTTTGTTACTTTCCTACACAGGACTGGACAAAGACATCTGTGACTAAACAGCTAAGTATTATTGTAAAGCGAAAGTTTACACTTGACTTATTGACGTGAAGCGGCTACCTTAAAACCTGCCTAATTCACGATGATTGTGATGGTCCACTCAGTATAGTGTGTAATCTTTACTCCTTTAATAAGAAAAGGTGTATTTCTTTGTAGATGGTTATGGAGTGTGCTTGTTAGTGAGTCTGAGGAACACCTGTACCCGGTGATCTCTCCGCTGTGGACTGTCCAGTCTCTGTACTGGTTCTGCTCCCTAATCCTGTGTTTGGCGGTGATGCTGTCCGGGCTTGTTGTCACTGTGCCTGCGTTGCTCAGTCTACTACTACGCAAATCAGCGTCTGGCCTCAGACGCCCGGCTTCGGGGAAGTGTATTATATGCATATATATACACATATATATGTGCACATTATCCCAAAAACAAACAAAAAACATATCTATAATCTATGTCATCTAGAATCCATAATAAACTATAACCAATCTATAGCATTCCCCAGCAAAAACAAAATAATAACCTGTCTGGTTAATATTACGGTACAATGATTGCCACAGTAAGATTTAAGCTATCTATCGCTACTAAGTGATGACAAGTTCATACTCTATGATCTTCTCTATGTTACATCATCGTTAACTATAAAAATATATATATAGGCTTTGACGTTGTGCTCGCTCATCATATGCCTGAGCAGCCTGTCGTTATGAATGATTGCCACCAGGGGGAGCCTATCCACCACAAGGTGTACTTGAAGCCTTTAATTCCCCTTGCTCAAAGCTTGGAGTCTGCTGACTTTTCTTAATGGGACATGTGGCATATGTTTTGACTTCATTACCTAAAAAGTACAGGCAAACCCTGCTATCCAGGGGTTATCTGTTCTGAAACAAACAAACTAACAAAAAATCCAAGAAAATCTGCTTTTTACATTTACATTAATATAATTTATATAAAGTCCATAATATAAATATTTTATGCATAATATAAAATATATTAAGTATAATATAAAGTCCAGCTTGTCTTTTCACACTATGTTTAAATCATCACTTTGAGAGCGTGGGCTTTGCATTCTTCCCAATGTACTGTATCAATCTTTCAACCTTTTAAACATTCATTTGCATTATTTCTGTTAAATTATCATGATAAAAATGCAGAAATGTTCAGCAGAAATGTTCAGCAGTAATAAAACTGTAAAAAAAAAATGCATAAATAAATAAATAAATAAATAAATAAATAAAACTTTTTTATTTGTGTACAGTACCCATGGGCTCCTCATCTGCTAGGCCATCCTCCGGCTCTGGTTGAGACGTCGCTGCGTGAACGTGCTCTTTACGATTAACATATGCATGCAGGGACAACAACAGAGGACAGACAATAACAATCAGGCCTACAGAGAAAGAAATGTCAGTGTCTGTGGGAAAGAAAACTGCTAGGTAACATGGGTGTGGGGTCTCAGTATGGGTACATCTCTCTGTGTACACCTCATAAGCCCTTAATTGGTCAGACCTATTTCCTGGCAATTTATGTGTCAATGTATGTGTCGAGGAGAAGACATCCATCTCTTGCAGCTCAAGCAAGGAATTGTAGAACTGCCTGACCAGCAAAGGAAGGTCATTTATCTGGGTTGAGTGCAGACACGAGCTCTACACCCTGTTTGCTGATCTGCCCTTGGGATACACATCTGATGATTCCAATGGAACACCCTGTTTCAGAAAAGCTGCATGTTTACTGCCAACACACATGTGGTGCGATGTGACTGGGTGAGACTGAGCAACCAAAGTCAATAGTTGATGCCATTAAGCAAGAAACCTGAGATACCGCCTGAAGGAAATGCGTCTCCTAGTAAATGGGCGAGCCAGGCAAATGAAAACATGTCTAATCTCTCTTGACATAAGTGTAGGCACCCTCCCAAAAAATGTAGTTGAATAAATGGTGTGCTTGCTGCATTTTTGGGTGGATTCATTTGAGACTACATTTCCCATGGTGCTTTGTTTCTGGATGCGTTGCAATTTGTTTCCATTGGAGTAGTTCAAGCCAATGGGTTGCCTGTTTAATTAAACTCCTAGCCAATCAGAGGTCACCTTTGTTGGGGAGGGGTAAAGAGGGAAAAAAAGGAAAGGAGGGGAGAAGTAGCGAACGGGAGAGGGAGAGACATGTGGGACGAGAGCGGGAAAGGTGATGTTCGTAGACTAAACTTCTAAGAGCAACTATCAGCTCGATAAATTGGTGAACTGTAAGTTTAGGTGAAGTGCAGCTAGCTTATCTGTATTTGTTTGTTTTGCACTAGCTTGGGGAAAAAAACAAAGCTAAGTACAAACCGTAACTCGTGGACGTTAAGCTAATGTCTTCGTGAGGGACGGACAGCTGTAACCGCCAGCCGCAGTTTCGCTGTGAAACTGAAAGACGAGGACTGTGGAGAACTGTGCTGAACTGTGCTAGGTAGCATGGTAGCTACTACGCCGGTTGGAGGAGGGATTTCATCGCTGAACCTGCGTCGCTGAATTAACCTTCTGGAACCTCGCGTGCAGCGGATTCATTCTCTCAGCTCGTGTCCATGTCGGCTAATTCTTCTGTTCCAGAGGCGTGAGTAACGGAGAGGTTTTAGTAGCGTTCATTAAATGAACCAAGGAGGATTTTTGTTTGTATGTGCACCAACTCACGGGCCCCTCCAAAAAAAAAAAAAAAACCCAAGCGCTTGGTAAAGGTTCTGAACAGTTTAAAAAAAGGGTTTAAGTGGTAAAATCCAAACTGTACTGTTCCTGGTGTTTAATAATTAGAAAGGAGTGTTTGAGTTACTGGTCTAAATTTTGTTTCTAATACATGTATACAGTTTGAAGTTTTTTTGTTTAGCATAATTAATGTTTTTATTTTTATAATACATACTACCTGGCTTTACTGAACTTTTCTTTTTGATTTAATAAGGTTTATATATATATATATATATATATATGGCCTAGTTATACTACATATTTGTTTCTGGGGATAAATAATATCGCTCATAGTGTGTGAGTGAGGTAATTCTTCAGTGGAGGCACCGCGCGCTATTCGGGATTAAATCAGTTGCATACATTTCTGCCTGTTATAGTATAACATCTGGTAAATAGAGGTTAGCCAATTCACCATCAACTGCTAAATACTCAGGATCCTGTTAATTAAAAACATTTACTGTAGTAACTTTATCTAATATTACACTTCCGGCACCAGGAAGGGGTTACATTTTTTGGAGACACCGCTGGGATTCTCTCTGTTTACCAGATCGGCAAAGTTTTATTTATTTGTAGTCAGTAACCTTTAACACAAAACCTGAAACAACACCGGTCAGTAAAACTTTCAGTACCTGTAGTGTATTGTAGTCATGGATTTTTCTCAAGCAGTTCAGTGGGGTCTGCAGCAGACTGTCAATCCGTCTCGTACAATACTATTGAGTAATGTTCCAATATACACTAGCAAGGAGACCATTGATAAAGTCCTAGACACAGTTAAAGTCTTTGCTGACCAAGATAGGTGACCGACGTGGAGACTCTACTGGCACTCAGTTGTTCATCTTAGTGGAGACTAGCCTTGACTTATCCCCTGACTCTATACCTCCAGAAATAGGCATTGAAGGTGAGGCTGGACCATGGACTGTGCACCTTGTGGAACGCCTTCATACCCGAATGTTGCTCCCGAGGATGATTCTTTCCGTACTAAGCTGATGTCACTACTTGAAAAGGAACACAAGTCTATGGAGGATTTTCGTGCTGTTGTAGAAGAAAGTCGAGCTCCCAAAAAAGATGTGAATTTGGATTTAGTGACTGCTATTGGCAAGTTTAGTGGACAAATGCAACCAAGTGTCTACTGATGGACCTAGCTACAGAAAACTTAGACTATTCTCAGGAGTTAAACCTGTACCTCAAGGTGAGGAAGAATATGAAGCCTGGATGGAGCAGGCAACACAAATGATGAGTGAGTGGCAATGTACTGATGCTGCTAAGAGACAGCGTTTAGTGGAGAGTTTAAAAGGACCAGCTGCTGACATTGTTCTCTTCTTGAAAATTAGCACTCCTACTGCCACAGCGGCTGATTACTTATCTGCTCTTGACACAGCATATGGTACTACAGAGAACGGAGATGACGCCTTGGTCAAGTTCAAAAGCACATTTCAGAATGTTGGAGAAAAACTGTCTGATTTCCTGTATCGCCTTGACAAACTTCTCCATCGTGCCCTCCTTAAAGGAGGAGTTAAAGCTGCAGACTTGAACAGAGTTCGGATGGAACAGCTAGTCAAAGGTGCACTTACTCATGACATGATTGTGCTTTGTATACGGATGAGTCATACTCTGGAAAACCCCCCTACCTTCTCCCAGCTGATGCGAGAAGTGCGAGAGGAAGAAAATTGGATTAGCAAAAGGGAGGGAGTGAAAACAACTGTTTCTGCTGCCCCCATTACTGTACCACCAACTTCAGTTTCGTCTGAGCTTAGCAGCCTAAGAAATGAAGTGAAGGAGTTGTCTTCTCAAGTGGCCAAACTGTTGAGCGGCACTCCAGTTACCCCGAAACCTGAGAAATTTACAGCAAAGACCACCTCCACACAGCGAACACTTGATACGTCTGCATATGATGCACCATCTACCGTGAAACCATTCAGACCATTACAGCCAGGTGTTTTCTGCTACAATTGTGGGCAGGATGGACATACAAGAAGAGAGTGTAAAGAGCCTGAGGATCTAAGAAAAGTTCATCAGAAACTGATCAAAGTACACCGGCACCAGGGAAAACCTTCAAGGAGTCAGGTGAAGGAACGGTGCGTGTCTCGCTTGGAAATACGTTTCCACCCAAAAGTCTCACCCTGTGATGGCAGGCACAAAACTGTTACCTGAGGGATTAGATGGACCCCGGCTCCATCGCACCTGTCCAAATAGAAGGCATCTATGCTAAAGCTATCCTTGACAGTGGCTCCATGATGACTATTTTGTACCGCAGCTTCTATGACACCTACCTCAAACACATACCTATCCACCCACTCAATGAACTGGAACTAAGGGGTTTAAGCACTGAGCAGTACCCATACGATGGTTACCTGTCCATGAAACTTGAGTTCTCATCTGCTGTCAGTGGAATAGCACAGACAATAGACACTTTGGCTTTATTATGCCCTGACCATGAGAAAGATAAAGATGTTGCCATACTGGTGGGGACGAACACCAAGTTGGTGAAAAAAATGTTTCAGTACTGTAAGGAGCAAGCGGGAGATCAGTTCATGAGTACTCTGACAATACACCCCGCCCTCAGAGAAGCTTACGGGACATTTACTTAGTCTGACACTCCAGAGGATGTGAATAAGCATGGGACTGTGTGGTTTACCCAAAGGAAGGCTATCATTTTGCATCCAGGACAGGTGTTTAAAGTCACTGGCACTCCCAAATTTCATGGTGATTTCACAGGCCAACTAGCATTGGTAGATCAGCCTACAGACACCTTTTCACCTGAGTTGTGGGTGAGGCCTGAGGTTCATCCTGCAACAGTGGTTTCCAGTAAGCGCATTACTGTGACGATCAAGAACCTCTCAACCAAGAAAGTCACTGTGAAACGTGGAACCCCACTAGCCCACATTTTCCCAGTTACCCCAGTTCCTCTACCTACTGGTCAGTGTGCTGAGGAAGTCACAAGTGAACTGGATCCAGCATCCTTTGACTTTGGAGCCTCTCCTATGCCAGAAGAAGCAAAACGTCGTCTCTGTGAGAAAATGCTGAAACGGAGAGAGGTATTTTCTTATCACGAATGGGATGTAGGTTGTTCCAAAACCACCAGTCATGAGATAAGACTGAAGGATGCAAGACCCTTTCGAGAGAGATCACGGCGCTTGCCACCTGCTGATCTCGAGGATTTGCGCCAACACCTACAGGAACTACAGGCCAAGGGCATTATCTGAGTCGCGTAGTCCCTATGCATCACCCATTGTAATCGTACGCAAGAAGTCCGGCAAAGTAAGAATGTGTGTGGATTACAGAACTCTTAACCTCCGAACCGTACCAGATCAGTACACGATCCCAAGGATTGAAGACGCTCTTCATTGTTTGTCTGGGAGTAAATGGTTCAGTGTCCTCGATTCCGCGAGCGGATATTATCTGTACCCATGGGAGAGGCTGACAAGGAGAAGACTGCTTTTATTTGTCCATTAGGCTTCTATCAATTCGAATGCATGCCCCCAAGGGATTTTCAGGAGCACCAGCTACTTTTCAAAGAGTCATGGAGCGCAGTTGGTGACATGAACTTTCTGGAGGTGCTAGTGTATCTGGATGACATTATTGTGTTCGGACACACACTCAAAGAACACGAGGAGCGGCTGCTCAAAGTACTTGACCGGCTCAAAGAAGAGGGTCTGAAAGTATCACTCGACAAGTGCCAGTTTGGACGGACTTCTGTCAACTATGTTGGACATGTGGTGTCACAGGATGGCATAGCAACTGACCCATCCAAGATAGAGGCCGTCATCTCTTGGCCGAGACCCCAGACTGTGACGGAACTCCGATCCTTTCTTGGATTTTGTGGCTACTATCGCCGTTTCATGAAGGATTTCTCCAAGCTCTGCCGCCCACTCAATGGACTTCTCCAAGGCTATCCTCCTTGCTCTCTCTCAAGAGCGAGTACAAACGCCAAACCACTTGAAAAGACTTATTTGAAGCCTTCGGAACCCTTTGGCTCTCGATGGACTGAGGAATGTGAAAATGCTTTCCAAGAACTCAAGACCCGGCTCACTACAGCACCTGTGTTAACGTTTGTGGAGAACTGTGCTGAACTGTGCTAGGTAGCATGGTAGCTGCTACGCCGGTTGGAGGAGGGATTTCATCGCTGAACCTGCGTCGCTGAATTAACCTTCTGGAACCTCGCGTGCAGCGGATTCATTCTCTCAGCTCGTGTCCATGTCGGCTAATTCTTCTGTTCCAGAGGCGTGAGTAACGGAGAGGTTTTAGTGTGTTCATTAAAGGAACCAAGGAGGATTTTTGTTTGTATGTGCACCAACTCACGGGCCCCAAAAAAACAAAAAACCCAAGCGCTTGGTGAAGGTTCTGAACAGTTAAAAAAAATGGTTTAAGTGGCAAAATCCAAACTGTACTGTTCCTGGTGTTTAATAATTAGAAATGAGTGTTTGAGTTACTGGTCTAAAGTGAGTGTGTGAGTGAGGTAATTCTTCAGTGGAGGCACTGCGCTATTCGGGATTAAATCAGTTGCATACATTTCTGCCTGTTATAGTATAACATCTGGTAAATAGAGGTTAGCCAATTCACCATCAACTGCTAAATACTCAGAATCCTGTTAATTAAAAACATTTACTGTAGTAACCTTATCTAATATTACACTTCCGTCACCAGGAAGGGGTTACATAAGGCCTAAATAAAGTCGAATCCAGGGGTAACTCTATATACACGAATGGCGTTTAAAACAGTTTCGTGACAGTCTTGACACAAAAACCTAAATGCTCAATCTCTTGATATGCTCCACACCTCCGGTGTTGAGTGGCTGTCTGTACATGTAGCCAGTGGCCACTTTGGTACATTTTACAATAACTTGAAGGTTTACGACAGCGGTCCTCAATCTTTTTGCGCGCAGGGACGGGTTTTTATCAGACAGTATCTTCACGGACTGGCCTTTGCGGTGTGGTGGATAAGTACGACAAAATAAAATGATACGACTGGCATAAAAACTGGGGTAATTTTTAAATATAATAATAAACGTGAATCCAATGTGAAATCGCAAATTCATTAGCTTTTCCCCTTCACAATGAAACTTTCCAGAGAAGTGTGTTTTTTACTCATTTTGGAGCCAAGAACAGAAATGTATGGGTGGAGGTTGATTGAGACCACGGATGGCAAATGCAATCATAACAGAATTGTGTTACACTATATGGCCAAAAGTATGTGGTCACCTGACCATCACACCCATACGCATGCATGAGCTACGTACTCTTCAGATGGTGATAACTGTGACATCGTTTACTGTGAACATGTGCGTTTGTTTTTGTTTCTTTTCCAGAGTATTCGGTCACGTCGCGTGACGTAAGGGAGTACCAGTACGGAAGCAGGTATTTATTTAAGGGCAGGCAGACAAATCCAAATCGTAATCCAAAAAACATAGTCAGGACAGGCAAACGCCTGCAGGAGTTTGGGAACAAGCACAACGTGGCAGACGACTCATGGTGCTGTACCACACCAACGATTCCCTTAAACACACATAAAAAAGCTTTAGGCACTGGAAATGTTGGAATGAACTAGCTCTGCTCTAGCAGACATGCACTTCTTAAACAACCCATTTAATCCAGCAAATCATTTGTTATTATTCTACTAGGCAGTCTATATGAGAGTCGATGTTAAGACCTGATTTAGGAGTTAGTTTTTAACTAGAGAGCGCGCCGACTCTGATGGTTTTACGTGTGATGTTTAAAGACGCATGATGAATGAGAAGTCTGACTGTCTTTTTTCTATCGGCAGCGCTTTTCACAGGTTCTTCATGTTCTTGACAATGAAGCAACATTCTTTGTCAGTGAGTGAAAAGGTGATTCGTCCATGCTGGCTCAGAGTGCATCCTCCCCTCTCACAGCCTGAACAGTCAGATTGTTTTAGACTGCGTGTACTCTGTGGGGAACAGGAAGTGTGGTGAAGGCTTCCTTCCATCTGCTCTGACTCCTCTCTCGGTCACTATCGACTTTTCAGAGAGCAATGACTCACCTGTCTTGTGGAATGCTATGATCGGAAATTGGGAGTTTGATTGACAGTAATCACTTTTATAGACGTTAGAATAAACTATATATGTATTACTTCTCCAAACGTAAGTAACTGAACAATATTCTGTTTCAAAATTACTTTTCTCCAACTCTAATATTATAATATAATTACATCGTTCCTACATGGGAACCTCAGCAAGTCCCAGATAACTGAAATCACTCCAGATGTTCTAACAGCTGTGGGACTGTCCACGTCCCCATGACCTCATACCGTGATGCAAGAACTATCCGTCTCTATAAAGATCAGCTAACATCCCCTGAATACCAGCCTGTATCAGCAAACTCCCTTAAAGGATCAACATACCTCAGGGTAGATGTTCTGCATGTTAGAATGAATGACCCGCGCAGCCGAATGAAATCTTCAAGAAAGGACTGACTAACGTACGTAAATTTTATTACATTTTTTACATTTCTTTTATTGGCAGTACTGAAAAGATTCCAAAACAAAACTGAAACACCAGCTAAAAAAATGTGCTGCAAAACATTCAAGGGTTATTAGAGGTCCAGTTTGCTCAATTCTGAGGGTTCCTGTCCTTCACTTGTTAGTAATGGCACCTCTCCACTGGCTTGTGGGTGGCTCAATCCATCGGGCTCACCAGGTTTAGATTGTTAAAAGCAGCGAGGGTTTCATCCTGGTTTAGCATGATATCTATGGCTACAGAACAGACAGGAAGAGTAGTCTTAAACATATACCCCAAGTACATAAACATACTTATATTAAATACCAATACTACATTAAAGCTCTTTTCCCAGTGTGTGCTGCTGTGAAGCCAAAAGTTAATCAGGTTTACAGTACAAACTGGAACCAGAGCTTGTGCAGCGGAGAAGGATGGTGTGTCTCTCTGTAGAGCCTTATCCATATTTATTATGGATATGTTTACAGAAAAAAGTTACACTAACTGATAAAAAGAAGTGCTTTGTATGTAAGGATGCAGTGGGTCATCTTTCAGAATAAATTGAATACCTAATAAACGGTGATTATTCTTCAACCTGCAACAAATTATACTGTCTACAGCAGGGGTGCCAACGACGAACGCGGGCCAAAAACCGGCCCGCTAGAGGGTTCAATCCAGCCCGCAGGATGAATTTTGAAAGTGAAAAAAGAAATCATAAAACTCAAAAACTTGAAATTTTAAATAAAATGCTATTCCTAATTTATGTAATTGCTGTATTCTCCAACCCCATCAGGCATTATAGAAGAAGACTCAGAGCTGTTATCTTGGCAAAGGGAGCTACCACAAAGTATTGACTAAAAGGGTGCCAATAATTCTTGCACACCTATATTTAACAAAGATTATTCTTTTTTGGACAAACCTGTGTTGTGTTTACAATTATTTGATATCCATGAGATCAGAATATTTTTGTGAATTTTTTTTAACAAAAGATATTTACCAAGGGTGCCAATATTAGTGGAGGGCATTGTAGATGTGGGGTAACAGAAAGAATGACATATTTCTGTTTTGACAGATTCAGCAAACTTACACTAGATTAAAGATCATCGTAAGGGGTACAATGAAATTCCCCTGTGCAGCGAGATTTGACAGCTGGAAAATCTAAGTGGCTGCTACTCTGAGAATAGAGGAAGAACATCTGGCTGAACCCTGCTCTGTAATCACTATTTTGTTACTTTCCTACACAGGACTGGACAAAGACATCTGTGACTAAACAGCTAAGTATTATTGTAAAGCGAAAGTTTACACTTGACTTATTGACGTGAAGCGGCTACCTTAAAACCTGCCTAATTCACGATGATTGTGATGGTCCACTCAGTATAGTGTGTAATCTTTAATAAGAAAAGGTGTATTTCTTTGTAGATGGTTATGGAGTGTGCTTGTTAGTGAGTCTGAGGAACACCTGTACCCGGTGATCTCTCCGCTGTGGACTGTCCAGTCTCTGTACTGGTTCTGCTCCCTAATCCTGTGTTTGGCGGTGATGCTGTCCGGGCTTGTTGTCACTGTGCTCGCGCGTTGCTCAGTCTACTACTACGCAAATCAGCGTCTGGCCTCAGACGCCCGGCTTTGGGGAAGTGTATTATATGCATATATATACACATATATATGTGCACATTATCCCAAAAACAAACAAAAAACATATCTATAATCTATGTCATCTAGAATCCATAATAAACTATAACCAATCTATAGCATTCCCCAGCAAAAACAAAATAATAACCTGTCTGGTTAATATTACAATGATTGCCACAGTAAGATTTAAGCTATCTATCGCTACTAAGTGATGACAAGTTCATACTCTATGATCTTCTCTATGTTACATCATCGTTAACTATAAAAATATATATATAGGCTTTGACATTGTGCTCGCTCATCATATGCCTGAGCAGCCTGTCGTTATGAATGATTGCCACCAGGGGGAGCCTATCCACCACAAGGTGTACTTGAAGCCTTTAATTCCCCTTGCTCAAAGCTTGGAGTCTGCTGACTTTTCTTAATGGGACATGTGGCATATGTTTTGACTTCATTACCTAAAAAGTACAGGCAAACCCTGCTATCCAGGGGTTATCTGTTCTGAAACAAACAAACTAACAAAAAATCCAAGAAAATCTGCTTTTTACATTTACATTAATATAATTTATATAAAGTCCATAATATAAATATTTTATGCATAATATAAAATATATTAAGTATAATATAAAGTCCAGCTTGTCTTTTCACACTATGTTTAAATCATCACTTTGAGAGCGTGGGCTTTGCATTCTTCCCAATGTACTGTATCAATCTTTCAACCTTTTAAACATTCATTTGCATTATTTATGTTAAATTATCATGATAAAAATGCAGAAATGTTCAGCAGTAATAAAACTGTAAAAAAAATGCATAAATAAATAAATAAATAAATAAATAAAACTTGGATTTTTTATTTGTGTACAGTACCCATGGGCTCCTCATCTGCTAGGCCATCCTCCGGCTCTGGTTGAGATGTCGCTGCGTGAACGTGTTCTTTTACGATTAACATATGCATGCAGGGACAACAACAGAGGACAGACAATAACAATCGGGCCTACCAGAGAAAGAAATGTCAGTGTCTGTGGGAAAGAAAACTGCTAGGTAACATGGGTGTGGGGTCTCAGTATGGGTACATCTCTCTCTGTACACCTCATAAGCCCTTAATTGGTCAGACCTATTTCCTGGCAATTTATGTGTCAATGTATGTGTCGAGGAGAAGACATCCATCTCTTGCAGCTCAAGCAAGGAATTGTAGAACTGCCTGACCAGCAAAGGAAGGTCATTTATCTGGGTTGAGTGCAGACACGAGCTCTACACCCTGTTTGCTGATCTGCCCTTGGGATACACATCTGATGATTCCAATGGAACACCCTGTTTCAGAAAAGCTGCATGTTTACTGCCAACACACATGTGGTGCGATGTGACTGGGTGAGACTGAGCAACCAAAGTCAATAGTTGATGCCATTAAGCAAGAAACCTGAGATACCGCCTGAAGGAAATGCGTCTCCTAGCGAAATGGGCCAGGCAAATGAAAACATGTCTAATCTCTCTTGACATAAGTGTAGGCACCTCCCAAAAATGTAGTTGAATAAATGGTGTGCTTGCTGCATTTTTGGGTGGATTCATTTGAGACTACATTTCCCATGGTGCTTTGTTTCTGGATGCGTTGCAATTTGTTTCCATTGGAGTAGTTCAAGCCAATGGGTTGCCTGTTTAATTAAACTCCTAGCCAATCAGAGGTCACCTTTGTTGGGGAGGGGTAAAGAGGGAAAAAAAGGAAAGGAAGGGAGAAGTAGCGAACGGGAGAGGGAGAGACATGTGGGACGAGAGCGGGAAAGGTGATGTTTGTAGACTAAACTTCTATTACAGTAGTGGCACAAATATTTTATTCAGCGAAAAGTCGAGAGCAACTATCAGCTCGATAAATTGGTGAACTGTAAGTTTAGGTGAAGTGCAGCTAGCTTATCTGTATTTGTTTGTTTTGCACTAGCTTGGGGAAAAAAACAAAGCTAAGTACAAACCGTAACTCGTGGACGTTAAGCTAATGTCTTCGTGAGGGACGGACAGCTGTAACCCAACGCAGTTTCGCTGTGAAATAAGACGAGGACTGTGGAGAACTGTGCTGAACTGTGCTAGGTAGCATGGTAGCTACTACGCGTTGGAGTGAGGGGATTTCATCGCTGAACCTGCGTCGCTGAATTAACCTTCTGGAACCCGCGTGCAGCGGATTCATTCTCTCAGCTCGTGTCCATGTCGGCTAATTCTTCTGTTCCAGAGGCGTGAGTAACGGAGAGGTTTTAGTAGCGTTCATTAAATGAACCAAGGAGGATTTTTTGTTTTGTATGTGCACCAACTCACGGGCCCCCCAAAAAAAAAAAAAAAACCCAAGCGCTTGGTAAAGGTTCTGAACAGTTTTAAAAAGGGTTTAAGTGGTAAACCCAAACTGTACTGTTCCTGGTGTTTAATAATTAGAAAGGAGTGTTTGAGTTACTGATCTAAATTTTGTTTCTAATACATGTATACAGTTTGAAGTTTTTTGTTTAGCATAATTAATGTTTTTATTTTTATAATACATACTACCTGGCTTTACTGAACTTTTCTTTTTGATTTAATAAGGTTTATATATATATATATATATATATAAAAAAAAAAAAAAAAAAAGGCCTAGTTATACTACATATTTGTTTCTGGGGAATAACAATATCGCTCATAGTGTGTGAGTGAGGTAATTCTTCAGTGGAGGCACTGCGCTATTCGGGATTAAATCAGTTGCATACATTTCTGCCTGTTATAGTATAACATCTGGTAAATAGAGGTTAGCCAATTCACCATCAACTGCTAAATACTCAGGATCCTGTTAATTAAAAACATTTACTGTAGTAACTTTATATAATATTACACTTCCGGCACCAGGAAGGGGTTACATTTTTGGAGACACCGCTGGGATTCTCTCTGTTTACCAGATCGGCAAAGTTTTATTTATTTGTAGTCAGTAACCTTTAACACAAAACCTGAAACAACAGCGGTCAGTAAAACTTTCAGTACCTGTAGTGTATTGTAGTCACTGAACTGCTTGAGAAAAATCCATGGGGTCTGCAGCAGACTGTCAATCCGTCTCGTACAATACTATTGAGTAATGTTCCAATATACACTAGCAAGGAGACCATTGATAAAGTCCTAGACACAGTTAAAGTCTTTGGTCGTACCAAGATAGGTGACCGACGTGGAGACTCTACTGGCACTCAGTTGTTCATCTTAGTGGAGACTAGCCTTGACTTATCCCCTGACTCTATACCTCCAGAAATAGGCATTGAAGGTGAGGCTGGACCATGGACTGTGCACCTTGTGGAACGCCTTCATACCCCGAATGTTGCTCCCGAGGATGATTCTTTCCGTACTAAGCTGATGTCACTACTTGAAAAGGAACACAAGTCTATGGAGGATTTTCATGCTGTTGTAGAAGAAAGTCGAGCTCCCAAAAAGATGTGAATTTGGATTTAGTGACTGCTATTGGCAAGTTAGTGGACAAATGCAACCAAGTGTCTACTGATGGACCTAGCTACAGAAAACTTAGACTATTCTCAGGAGTTAAACCTGTACCTCAAGGTGAGGAAGAATATGAAGCCTGGATGGAGCAGGCAACACAAATGATGAGTGAGTGGCAATGTACTGATGCTGCTAAGAGACAGCGTTTAGTGGAGAGTTTAAAAGGACCAGCTGCTGACATTGTTCGCTTCTTGAAAATTAGCACTCCTACTGCCACAGCGGCTGATTACTTATCTGCTCTTGACACAGCATATGGTACTACAGAGAACGGAGATGACGCCTTGGTCAAGTTCAAAGCACATTTCAGAATGTTGGAAAAACTGTCTGATTTCCTGTACGCCTTGACAAACTTCTCCATCGTGCCCTCCTTAAAGGAGGAGTTAAAGCTGCAGACTTGAACAGAGTTCGGATGGAACAGCTAGTCAAAGGTGCACTTACTCATGACATGATTGTGCTTATATGCGGATGAGTCATACTTGAAAACCCCCCTACCTTCTCCCAGCTGATGCGAAGTGCGAGAGGAAGAAAATTGGATTAGCAAAAGGGAGGGAGGAAACAACTGTTTCTGCGCCCCCCATACTGTACCACCAACTTCAGTTTCGTCTGAGCTTAGCAGCCTAAGAAATGAAGTGAAGGAGTTGTCTTCTCAAGTGGCCAAACTGTTGAGCGGCACTCCAGTTACCCCGAAACCTGAGAAATTTACAGCAAAGACCACCTCCACACAGCGAACACTTGATACGTCTGCATATGATGCACCATCTACCGTGAAACCATTCAGACCATTACAGCCAGGTGTTTTCTGCTACAATTGTGGGCAGGATGGACATACAAGAAGAGAGTGTAAAGAGCCTGAGGATCTAAGAAAAGTTCATCAGAAACTGATCAAAGTACACCGGCACCAGGGAAAACCTTCAAGGAGTCAGGTGAAGGAATGGTGCGGCGCGCTTTGAAATACGTTCCACCCAAAAGTCTCACCCTGTGATGGCAGGCACAAAACTGTTACCTGAGGGATTAGATGGACCCCGCTCCATCGCACCTGTCCAAATAGAAGGCATCTATGCTAAAGCTATCCTTGACAGTGGCTCCATGATGGCTATTTTGTACCGCAGCTTCTATGACACCTACCTCAAACACATACCTATCCACCCACTCAATGAACTGGAACTAAGGGGTTTAAGCACTGAGCAGTACCCATACGATGGTTACCTGTCCATGAAACTTGAGTTCTCATCTGCTGTCAGTGGAATAGCACAGACAATAGACACTTTGGCTTTATTATGCCCTGACCATGAGAAAGATAAAGATGTTGCCATACTGGTGGGGACGAACACCAAGTTGGTGAAAAAATGTTTCAGTACTGTAAGGAGCAAGCGGGAGATCAGTTCATGAGTACTCTGACAATACACCCGCCCCCTCAGAGAAGCTTACGGGACATTTACTCAGTCTGACACTCAGAGGATGTGAATAAGCATGGGACTGTGTGGTTTACCCAAAGGAAGGCTATCATTTTGCATCCAGGACAGGAGTTTAAAGTCACTGGCACTCCCAAATTTCATGGTGATTTCACAGGCCAACTAGCATTGGTAGATCAGCCTACAGACACCTTTTCACCTGAGTTGTGGGTGAGGCCTGAGGTTCATCCTGCAACAGTGGTTTCCAGTAAGCGCATTACTGTGACGATCAAGAACCTCTCAACCAAGAAAGTCACTGTGAAACGTGGAACCCCACTAGCCCACATTTTCCCAGTTACCCCAGTTCCTCTACCTACTGGTCAGTGTGCTGAGGAAGTCACAAGTGAACTGGATCCAGCATCCTTTGACTTTGGAGCCTCTCCTATGCCAGAAGAAGCAAACGTTCTCTGTGAGAAAATGCTGAAAAAAGAGAGATTATTTTCTTATCACGAATGGGATGTAGGTTGTTCCAAAACCACCAGTCATGAGATAAGACTGAAGGATGCAAGACCCTTTCGGAGAGATCACGGCGCTTGCCACCTGCTGATCTCGAGGTTTTGCGCCAACACCTACAGGAACTACAGGCCAAGGGCATTATCTGAGTCGCGTAGTCCCTATGCATCACCCATTGTAATCGTGCCGCAAGAAGTCCGGCAAAGTAAGAATATGTGTGGATTACAGAACTCTTAACCTCCGAGCCGTACCAGATCAGTACACGATCCCAAGGATTGAAGACACGCTCTTCATTGTTTGTCTGGGAGTAAATGGTTCAGTTGTCCCCGATCTGCGGGATATTATCAAGTACCCATGGGAGAGGCTGACAAGGAGAAGACTGCTTTTGTTTGTCCATTAGGCTTCTATCAATTCGAATGCATGCCCCAAAGGGATTTCAGGAGCACCAGCTACTTTTCAAAGAGTCATGGAGCGCAGTTGGTGACATGAACTTTCTGGAGGTGCTAGTGTATCTGGATGACATTATTGTGTTCGGACACACACTCGAGAACATGAGGAGCGGCGCTGCTCAAAGTACTTGACCGGCTCAAAGAAGAGGGTCTGAAAGTATCACTCGACAAGTGCCAGTTTGGACGGACTTCTGTCAACTATGTTGGACATGTGGTGTCACAGGATGGCATAGCAACTGACCCATCCAAGATAGAGGCCGTCATCTCTTGGCCGAGACCCCAGACTGTGACGGAACTCCGATCCTTTCTTGGATTTTGTGGCTACTATCGCCGTTTCATGAAGGATTTCTCCAAGCTCTGCCGCCCACTCAATGGACTTCTCCAAGGCTATCCTCCTTGCTCTCTCTCAAGAACGGAGTACAAACGCCAAACCACTTGAAAAGACTTATTTGAAGCCTTCGAAACCTTTGGCTCTCGATGGACTGAGGAATGTAAAATGCTTTCAAGAACTCAAGACCCGGCTCACTACAGCACCTGTGCGTTACGCTGTGGAGAACTGTGCTGAACTGTGCTAGGTAGCATGGTAGCTACTACGCCCGGTTGGAGGAGGGATTTCATCGCTGAACCTGCGTCGCTGAATTAACCTTCTGGAACCTCGGTGGTGCGATTCATTCTCTCAGCTCGTGTCCATGTCGGCTAATTCTTCTGTTCCAGAGGCGTGAGTAACGGAGAGGTTTTAGTAGCGTTCATTAAAGGGAACCAAGGAGGATTTTTGTTTGTATGTGCATCAACTCACGGGCCCCAAAAAAAAAAAAAAAACCCAAGCGCTTGGTGAAGGTTCTGAACAGTTAAAAAAAATGGTTTAAGTGGTAAAATCCAAACTGTACTGTTCCTGGTGTTTAATAATTAGAAGAGTGTTTGAGTTACTGGTCTAAAGTAGGTGTGTGAGTGAGGTAATTCTTCAGTGGAGGCACTGCGCTATTCGGGGATTAAATCAGTTGCATACATTTCTGCCTGTTATAGTATAACATCTGGTAAATAGAGGTTAGCCAATTCACCATCAACTGCTAAATACTCAGAATCCTGTTAATTAAAAACATTTACTGTAGTAACCTTATCTAATATTACACTTCCGGCACCAGGAAGGGGTTACATAAGGCCTAAATAAAGTCGAATCCAGGGGTAACTCTATATACACGAATGGCGTTTAAAACAGTTTCGTGACAGTCTTGACACAAAAACCTAAATGCTCAATCTCTTGATATGCTCCACTACCTCCTGTTGTGGTTGAGTGGCTGTCTGTACATGTAGCCAGTGGCCACTTTGGTACATTTTACAATAACTTGAAGGTTTACGACAGCGGTCCTCAATCTTTTTTGCGCCAGGGACGGGTTTTTTATCAGACAGTATCTTCACGGACTGGCCTTTAAGGTGTGGCGGATAAGTACGACAAAATAAAATGATACGACTGGCATAAAAACTGGGGTAATTTTTAAATATAATAATAAACGTGAATCCAATGTGAAATCGCAACTTCATTAGCTTTTCCCCTTCACAATGAAACTTTCCAGAGAAGTGTGTTTTTTACTCATTTTGGAGCCAAGAACAGAAATGTATGGGTGGAGGTTGATTGAGACCACGGATGGCAAATGCAATCATAACAGAATTGTGTTACACTATATGGCCAAAAGTATGTGGTCACCTGACCATCACACCCATACGCATGCATGAGCTACGTACTCTTCAGATGGTGATAACCGTGACATCGTTTACCGTGAATGTATGTGCGTTGGTTTTGTTTCTTTTCCAGAGTATTCGGTCACGTCGCGCGTAGACGTAGGGGCCGTACGGAAGCAGGTATTTATTTAAGGGCAGGCAGACAAATCCAAATCGTAATCCAAAAAACATAGTGAGGACAGGCAAACGCCTGCAGGAGTTTGGGAACAAGCACAACGTGGCAGACGACTCATGGTGCTGTACCACACCAACGATTCCCTTAAACACACATAAAAAAGCTTTAGGCACTGGAAATGTTGGAATGAAATAGCTCTGCTCTAGCAGACATGCACTTCTTAAACAACCCATTTAATCCAGCAAATCATTTGTTATTATTCTACTAGGCAGTCTATATGAGAGTCGATGTTAAGACCTGATTTAGGAGTTAGTTTTTTAACTAGAGAGCGCGCCGACTCTGATGGTTTACGTGTGGTGTTTAAGAGCGCATGATGAATGATGTCTGACTGTCTTTTTTCTATCGGCAGCGCTTTTCACAGGTTCTTCATGTTCTTGACAATGAAGCAACATTCTTTGTCAGTGAGTGAAAAGGTGATTCGTCCATGCTGGCTCAGAGTGCATCCTCCCCTCTCACAGCCTGAACAGTCAGATTGTTTTAGACTGCGTGCACTCTGTGGGGAACAGGAAGTGTGGTGAAGGCTTCCTTCCATCTGCTCTGACTCCTCTCTCGGTCACTATCGACTTTTCAGAGAGCAATGACTCACCTGTCTTGTGGAATGCTATGATCGGAGTAAGTTTGATTGACAGTAATCACTTTTATAGACGTTAGAATAAACTATATATGTATTACTTCTCAAAACGTAAGTAACTGAACAATATTCTGTTTCAAAATTACTTTTCTCCAACTCTAATATTATAATATAATTACATCGTTCCTACATGGGAACCTCAGCAAGTCCCAGATAACTGAAATCACTCCAGATGTTCTAACAGCTGTGGGACTGTCCACTCCCCATGACCTCATACCGTGATGCAAGAACTATCCGTCTCTATAAAGATCAGCTAACATCCCCTGAATACCAGCCTGTATCAGCAAACTCCCTTAAAGGATCAACATACCTCAGGGTAGATGTTCTGCATGTTAGAATGAATGACCGCGTGCAGCCGAATGAAATCTTCAAGAAAGGACTGACTACACATCGTAAATTTTATTACATTTTTTACATTTCTTTTATTGGCAGTACTGAAAAGATTCCAAAACAAAACTGAAACACCAGCTAAAAAAAATGTGCTGCAAAACATTCAAGGGTTATTAGAGGTCCAGTTTGCTCAATTCTGAGGGTTCCTGTCCTTCACTTGTTAGTAATGGCACCTCTCCACTGGCTTGTGGGTGGCTCAATCCATCGGACTCACCAGGGTTTAGATTGTTAAAAAGCCGCAGGGACGGTTTCATCCTGGTTTAGCATGATATCTATGGCTACAGAACAGACAGGAAGAGTAGTCTTAAACATATACCCCAAGTACATAAACATACTTATATTAAATACCAATACTACATTAAAGCTCTTTTCCCAGTGTGCTGCTGTGAAGCCAAAAAGTTAATCAGGTTTACAGTACAAACTAACCAGAGCTTAGGTAGTGGAGAAGGATGGTGTGTCTCTCTGTAGAGCCTTTATCCATATTTATTATGGATATGTTTACAGAATAAAGTTACACTAACTGATAAAAAGAAGTGCTTTGTATGTAAGGATGCAGTGGGTCATCTTTCAGAATAAATTGAATACCTAATAAACGGTGATTATTCTTCAACCTGCTAGAGGGTTCAATCCAGCCCGCAGGATGAATTTTGAAAGTGAAAAAAAAATATAAACACAAAAAAACTTGAAATTTTTAATAAAATGCTATTCCTAATTTATGCGCACTATTTTAATCAGAGAGTAGACGCGGCACAACTCTGTTTGTTATTACGATGTAGTCTAGCCTATTTTCTACTCGCCCCACACCCTCATTAGCCAAAATGCTGTATGCGGCCCCTCAACTAAAATGAGCTTGGCACCCCTGGTCTACAGCAAGTACAGAGCTTAAAGACAGTCTAATGAGGCTAGTGGTGAAACCATTATATATATTTACACACACAACATACATATACATATATATATATATACACAGTATCTCACAAAAGTGATTATATCTTTTCATGTGACAACACCGTGCAAAGTTAGTTCATTTTCTTCATTATGTAAAGTAGTGTAGTGTGTACAGCTTGTGTAACAGTGTAAATTTGCTGTCCCATCAAAATAACTCAACACACAGTCATTAATGTCTAAACCATTGGCAACAAAAGTGAGTACACCCCTAAGTGAAAATGTCCAAATTATATTTTATATATATACATAAATGTGTAATATTATACAGTTAAGGTCATAAGTTTACATACCCCCTGAAAATGTTTTTTTAAAAAGAGGGATCATAAAATAGTCCACAAGTAGTTCACAAGTGAAGCCGTTCAAAAGCTTACAGACGTTTATGTTTTGAGTTGTTTGTGAGTCCCTTTTTTTGTCCTGAACGGTTAAACTGACCACCGTTCTTCAGAAAAATCCTCCTGGCCTTTGATCATCCAGGTTTCCTATGTAAACTTATGACCTCAACTGTTCATATAAATACTACAGAATAATAACCATAAAAAAACACCTAGCTGGTAAGAAAGGATTAACCATAATACATACATCATTCATTTACAAGAACCATTTATCCTGGTCAGGGTCACATCTGATCTGGGGCCTAACTCGGCAACATTGGGCGTGAGGGCGGGAATACACTCTGGATGAGATGGTAATCCATCCCGAGGCGCAAAGCTCACACACTCACGGTGTTTAGAGTCACTAGTTCACCTATTGGTATGTTTTTTCAGAGGTGGGACACCGAGAGAACGTGCACAGAGAGCGCAAGATCGAACTGAGGACCCTGAAGCTGTGTGGTCATAAAACAGATCATTGAGAAATATAGTGGAAAAGACACTGACATAAAACCACTGTCTTTCTTGAACCAACAAAACACAATTAAACATGTTACTTGAATTGACTAGGTCATAGTATTTATTTATATTCATTATTATATTCATCAATATAGGTCTGGGAGGAGTTATAAATGGTACTGTAGCTGGCCACTAGAGAGACAATTTAGCTTCACTCTTATATCATCCATCCATCCATCTTCTAGGGTCATATCCCAGGCACCTATCCCAGAGCACATCGGGACAGGTGCCAGTCCACAGGGTGCCACATAAACACTCACACACCCATTCATACTACTTTAGTCTTTGGACAGGGGGAGGAACCGGAGGAAACCCCTGCCGCACGGGGAGAACATGCAAACTCCGCATGGAATCGAACCCCGGACCCTGGAGGTGTGAGGCATCATGATGCTTGTAAAGTTCATGTAAATATCTCAACAGAGAAGGATGAAGTAGGTCAAACGTTTCAAAACAGCATTGCTTTCAACCTCACCTTGGATTTGCTTTTCCACCCTCTTCAGCTCTGTTAGAATTGTTGAGATTTCCTATGAAAAATAACAGCATTATTAAGCATTAATAATAATATCACAAAGTATTAAATAGTATTCTGGCGATCTGATGAAATATCTCAAACTCATGCTTTGACGTGTTTATACAGGATAAGTATACTAATTGTTTTATTGAACACACCTTGTTAGTGGTTTTGAGAAGTGGTATATCAGTGGTATATGAGGACAGTTTGCTCTCAATGTCGTCCCAGTTCCTGTCCTTGAACAAAATTCTTGATGATGGGAACACAAATATTAATAAAATTCTTCAGTAAAATAACTGACATATTTCTGTGTTGTGTACTTGGTAATGACGAGTGTGAACGCTTTTAGTACTGACTTGATTTTGACAGCTGAGAGACAACCTGTCCAACATCACCTACGAGATCAGACGGCAGGACTGTAAGCATTTCAAACATAAAAACGCAACTACACTCCAGCGTGTAGATTAGTTTGAGGAAGTGCATGTATGTCCGCGCAAAAGCTACACATTAAAAGATCAATTTTTGGATAGTACGGGCAGTTGAGTACGGCGCTGATTTCGATTAAAATTGTAATTAATTTGTGCTTTTGGTCATACAATATATTTTGACTTATTCTACTGCGTTTCCTTATTTGCACTTTTAACTTTGTGGCACGTTAAAATTTCAGGAAAGAACACAAAAACCTGTGGTAGCATTCAGACACTTCTGAGGCCTAGTGTGCGGCGCCGTGAGCGAGACCCCTTCTCCCCCTGAACTCCGTGTCGAGCGGTGATCCTGAATTCGCCGCACGGGCTTGAGTTGCTGGTTTTACTGAGGAAGGACATCGTCAATATTTTTAAAAGGGAGTTCGAGAAGTTCCAGGAGACTCTCGGGCGGGGGTGCTCGGTCTACCGTCCAGCTTGACCTGCAGGCCGTGAAAACACAGCTGGCTAGTGATAAAGTTGCTACCAAGGCTACCATATCAACACTGAATGGTAATGTTGGGGAAACGGAGCACGCACTCTCCGGTTGCACCGGATGGCATAGTTCCTATGAAGAATACTATCGAGTCTCTCACTGCGACCGTGACTCAATTAGAGAATAAATATGATGATTTGGAGTCGGATAGTAGGTTAGGATAGTCGAAGTTCCAGAGGCGCCGACACCTGTACAAACCGCTGCGGTAGCGGCCTTGTTAAAAGAGGCGTTTGGTCTGGAGAAGCGTTAGCAGAGAGCTCCAGCGAGTTTAAGCGATTTGACGACCATCTCCTTTTTCCCTGACTACATAGCCAAGATAGTCCGGACTCGGGCTGCGTTTAACGAGGTTCGGCGTCAACTTCGTGGTATTGAAGGCGCTCGCTATGGAATACTTCACCCTGCTCGGCCCGCATATATAACGGTGTTCAGAAGGACTGTATTTCAGCGGAGGAAGCAGGAGACTATGTTAAACTCTTGATATCGGAGTGTACTGCATCACCTACACAGCGGCGTCTTTTTCGATCTTCTGTTATTTTTATTTTCTTGCACTCTGCCTTCCAGCTCTACAGAATTCGGATTCTTATTGAAGATATCGTTGCGATTACTTCGCCCTAGATTTTGTGGACTCACTCCTCTTAAATTTACTTCTGTTTTAATGTGCTTCTCTTTTTTGATGCTCTGACCGGGTTAGAGTTTCTGTTTATTTAATTTTATTAGCGTTATTTCCTCAGCCTTACGCTGTTATACACTGTTATATTTGTTACAGGTCTTTAAAAGTTAAGGACATTATATGAAAATAATCCAAAATATTTGCATATCGTATCTGGCACGATCTTGCCGGCAGATGGCGCCGCCGCTTGAGACCGCTGACGACTTAACTCAAGGTCAAGTTTCTTTAGTTGCAGCATGGTTTCCTATAATGGAGAGTCTACTACGGCGGGATCTATGCCGCTCGTTCCTCTCGGACTTGGCCCCAGCCTCACGCGGCCAGTGACGCAACACCCGCCTCGGTACGCTCAAGCATGACTCGCTGTTTTACAAGCTCCTCATACAGCAGCTTTTTAGGTCGGCGTTGGTGGCGCTCCGTGCCCGAACCGATACGCTGTAAGATTCCGCGAACAACAGATCACCCTTACGGCATTGCTCAAACTGCTCTAACATGGGACAAATGGTAACCTGATCCAGGTTAAATTTAGTAGCTATATCTCATAACCTGTACACACATACTCCCCACCACAAAGACAAAACCGCCAGACAAAACGCACCGAAAGAAAAACGGGACGAAATGAGGGAAAGCACAGGACGAGCCCCTAATTCTGTTACAACCTAGTCTAGGTCGGGCTGCAACATGCAATAAAATAAAATAAAAAAGAAAAGGGTTGGCAAGACCAAGATTGTGTTTGCTTTGTTTTTATTCTCCAGACAGAACACCTTTTTATATATACACAGCGGTTTCACTCTTCAGAAGCCAGCCAGGCCAAAATAATAAACAAAAATACCCTCCAACCTTCCCAAAAGAAAAACTAACTAAACTACAAGAAAAGATAACAAAAATACACCGTTTTCCCTCAATCCCTAGCTAACCCAAAACCAGGAGAAAAGAAGAATCAACACAAATGGCGACGACTTCCAACAAACCACTCTTAACCCTGCACTATTTACAGAGGTGACCACAAGTGTATCACATGAATCATAACGGGGCAGAGCATGTTGTGGATAAAATCAACCTTTCTAGCCTAAGTCAAAAACTTCAAAGACAGAGAGTTTTGTAGATGTCAAACGTAATCAACTTTATTGGAAACCAACAAAGTGTGACTGTCTCATGAAATAATATATTATTTTTTTTTTTTTCCAGAAGAAGTATATTTTTTCAAAAAAAAAAAAAAAAAAAAAACAAAAAATAAAAACCGGGGGGGGCCGGCACCCCCCCGGGGGTTGTTTTTTTTTTTTTTTTTTTTTATTTTTTTTTTTTTTTTTTTTTTTTTATTTTCTCTGATAATATTCTTTATTCTAATTTATTCTTTATTCTAATTTATTCTCTATTCTTTATTCTAATATTATTTATTCTAATTTCTATTTTATTTTATTATCATCTTGTTATTCTCTTCTTGTATTTCTTGTTAATATGCTACACTGTGTAATATTATTAGGTATAAGTCTTTAACAAATATAATGTCCATACCTTTTAAAGTGCGCAGACTATTTAGTAGATTTGAAGTCAGCAGGGGACTTTTTTCGTACTGGAATTTTTTTTTAGTAATTTTTTTTTTTTAGCTTACTCTAGGTCCACTTTGTGGACAACCCTAAGGGTGATACACCGCTGTCTCCTTTTTTTATGGAGACTTTGGGTGTGTGCCCGTCTTCAGCTCCAATTGGCTATTTCTATTCTTATTTTTACTTTAGTTCTTGGGTTTTATAATTTTTATATAACCAGTGACAGCTATTGAGTAGCCATGATGAGCCGGGGGGGATTCTTTTTTATTTTATTTTATTATTATTATTTTAAAATTAATTGATTAATTAATAATAATGGTAATAATTATTATTATTATTATTATTATTTTTTCTCAATGAAATATTTGGGGAAGGGAGGGGAGAAAAGGTAAATGAATCACATGAATATGAAACACATGAAAATGAATTACATGTAAATTAATTACATGAATATGAATCACATACATGAATATGAATCACATGAAAATTTATAATATGTAAATTAATCACATGCATGAAAATGAATCATATGTAAATGAATCACATGTAAATGAATCATATGAAAATGAATAAATAAACAAAGGCAAAAAAAAAAGTGTGACTGTCTGCAGAGAGTCCAAATTGTACATACACACACATGTCTTTATATACTTCCCAAAACAGTAAACCTAATTCCTAGGTGTGGCATTCAACGTTTCTTTTTAGAACTGACCAATCTCCATTGCTTTAACTAATTATTCATGTCCATAGGATACCTTATCTTTGTGGCGCATGCACAGCCAGTTGTATATTCTTTAAAAGTTTTACCAGACACGGGTTTGTTTACCATGACACATATTTCATCCTATAGCCGCATCTTGGTACCTTCCTGTTGATTCTTATCTTTTCTTTTGTCACTGATTTAAAGCTTAAGAGGCTCTGTTTTAGAAAGCCAGTTCTGGAATGTAAGTTGCATTTAGACAAACACAAGCTCTTAATTTACTTCTACAGCGTGAATCTGCTTTAGACATCCCCATAGCACCTAATTTACACATTTAGAGGTGAAACTGAGTTTAAACAAACACAGGTTCACACTTTACACACTTAGAAGACGACCTGTTGGAAGTATCTTATAGTTTTAGATTTGCCACAGAAAGCAATTAGGCCCACTGTTCAGTAAGGCACAGAATTCTTCTACTCAACCCCCACTCAGAATATAACTTGACCAACCATTGTTCAATGAGTTTAGATTATGCTTCCAACTATGGATTATACATACAGATTATGCTTTTTGACCCATACAGTTATTTGAATATGCTTTAAGTAATACTTCTAAATGCAGGTTACATATTGAATACACTCCATTAACATATCCAGAAGTGACTTATACATATTGATAACACGTCATAGCTATTTTCTTATACATATTTTTGATATATTTTCTATATATTTGCCCCCTCTGGGGCTTACTAAGCCCCACCTAACTTGAGAGAGTAATCACACAATTCAGTCGTATCATCTATACTAACTAGTGATCAATGTATGATCACATCAGCCATCTTCCAATAACCAAATCCTGAAACCACTCACTCAGGAGATCAGAACCAAACATCTCCTCTCCAATTGACTATAAAGGAGTAAAAGATTCTGCCTCCCTTACTCTAACCACAAGAATTAAAACAGTGTTTGTAAGCATGAGCATACATTTTCACAGCACTTGCCCGTGGTTGTCACAATTATGTAGAGTACATAGTTAATTAAGAACATATAGCTGATACAAGTATAGACTAATAAACCTTAATACAAAACAATTTTTCAGTTTGATTACATTGATAATTCAGAAATTGATTACCGTGTCCCTTAATCACATGTGATTATATTGTAATAGAAAACGTAAAAATTAAAAAATAGAAAAATAGAAAAAACTAAAACTCCATCACACCTTTCTCCAGTCTATCGTATACACAAGTCCACTATTGGTCATATCGGATATGCCCAAGTTCAATTTTTTTTGTAGAATTTAATTGTAAGTGAAATGATACTCACATTGGAATGTCCTCAGTATAGTATTTGTTCAGTCTATAGGTCCTCTAACACAGTCTTAACTGTCTGAATTTGTGTGACTAATTTTGTGACTTGAAATTAGTGATTTGAAGTTATCAAGCCAATTCATTAAGTCAATCTCTAGTACAGGTTTATTTATGATTTGTCCCGT
The DNA here is from genome assembly GCA_012411365.1 of Ameiurus melas. Classification (NCBI taxonomy): domain Eukaryota; kingdom Metazoa; phylum Chordata; class Actinopteri; order Siluriformes; family Ictaluridae; genus Ameiurus; species Ameiurus melas. The sequence goes on along the minus strand of CM022755.1, from coordinate 12,061,644 downwards.
CTCCCCTTTTCCCTTCTCAAAACCTCTTTCTTTCTCAACTCTGAGGTATAACTCAACCTGGGGAGCTATGGATATTTGGGCAAACTGCCACTGAGATGCACGTTGGAAAAAGTTATCTAGCAGCTTTTCCAAATGACCAATTTTCCAGTTCCTTTCTATCACTCTGCCGCCAATATAGCGCAAATTCTCCCTGGACTTCTGTTAAATTTAATATATGCATTATTCGCGTCAAGAATGTGTTTTTTTCCTTCTTGGTTAACGGCTGTCTTGTTTCTCTGCTGTCAAAATAGTATTATTCCTTCCAAAAGTGATTATGAACTTCCTGTGTTTCTTGAAGCAGCGCAACTAACTCTGCGTCGCTCGGCCTCTTTATTCCAACTAACGCTTCTTTAACTGAAGGCGTATGTACTCTTGTATTTTAAAAGACAATGTTTGTTTTGTTTTTTTGTTTTTTTGGACAGTGTGTAACAGGACCAAGGCTACCGAAGATCCATAACGTAACTCAAATACTAACACTACAAAAGTATGATGTATACATAAATGTTAATTCCGCTACAAAAGGTACAAGAGTAAATCATATGTAACACTTGTCCTAAAAGCCAAAAAAACATATCTTGCTCTCGGTACAAATGAAGAGTGAATTAGATATGTAACACTCAGTCTAGGTAACAAAATGTGAGTGTAGGCAAAATATGTAATAACCAAACTCAGTTAACGAAATCACAGCAGATCATGCATTTTCCAACAAAGGTTGTGTTTCCCCAGCTAGATCACACAGCCTACAAGAGGGTAAATGACCAAAAAACCTACACCTCCTATTTCTAGGAATATTTTTTATATATTACAGGCCTAGAGGTCTTACATAAGAGATTTACACAATGGGCAATCAGGAGGATGTCCAAAGTATTTACAGTGCCAAGTTCTTGGCTGCTCCAGGATTCCTTTTTATTATTCAGAGTAATTATGTTATCACTGCAAACGGTACAAATGATACAGTCCCCAGAACCAGAACAAACCTTCAAAGCAGAAGTCTGTGTTACCCTTCTCACTTTGAGGATCACACACACACACATGCACGCACACACACACACACAGTCCGCGCGTAGATAGGAGCACACACACATGCACACTGAGGCGTCCACTCACACTTGTCTCTAAAACTAATTTTCAGAGCTTATCAAACATACATGTCTCCTTATGTATGGAGCTCATATTCATACACTGTTCAATTAAACATTCACACTTGTCTCTGAAACTAGTATTCAGAGCTCATCAAGTACACATCTCCTTTTTTATGGAGCTCATATACACACTTTATTCTAGTAATAACAGAGTGATATCTTCCTAATGTAAGGCTCCCGGAAAGTTGTCCCTCACTCAGGTGGAATCTCGCTTGGCATGGACACCCTCAACTCCTTTCCAGCACTCACTAACCGGGGAGAGTCTAACAATAATACACAGCCACAGCACCGAACCCCACGCACCCCAATCCTTACCGCAGGAGAACGTCACACATAATTGAGGAGATCAGACACGCTGACTCAAAAGAATTGGAGCGGTTTTCCCCCGGATCGGTAATGTGGAGTTTTACGATACCACGGTTCAGTGTCAATTGATACAGACGCGCCCACGGAGAGCCGTGGATGGATCAGAGTCACGTGGCCAGCCAGCCAGAAACTCACTCAAGAAAAGAAGACAAACACCGTACAACCTCCAAACTAGGATCAATCACTCAACAAAATAATAATGAAGTAAATTAAATGAAAAAATAAAATAAAAACAAGAGTCGACTCCACAAAAAAGAAAAGAAAATTGCTTAACTCAACATTCAGCACCTCTAGTATTCTCAAACATCCATCCGCCTGTTATAACAGCATTAAGCACTCATACCCAACATTCAGCAGATTTAATGAACATATAGCAGAGACAGACAACATTCAGCACATGTAACATATAGTCAATACAAGACTCACACCCCAGAACATTTAAACATTGACATACCAGACAAACACCGTTTCCCGCTTCACCACGCCTCTTGCGTGACCCCACCTGGGGTTTGACATTGGATTGGGCCCAATGCGTTCACCTCACTTATGAACGTCCTATCACTAAGTTCTTCCAAGAACTTTTAACCACTACGTTCTCGCTAGAACGTTTAAACAGTTCACCTCACTTATGAACTTCTTTAAATACTAAGTTCTCCCTAGAACTTTTAAATACTACGTTCTCCCTAGAACGTTTACACAGTTCACCTCACTTATGAACTTCTTTAAATACTAAGTTCTCCCTAGAACTTTTAACTACTACCCTTTCCTTCTAGAACGTTTACATCAACTGCAGTATTACTCTAAGAAGCTTCACAACACAAAACACACATCTGACCCTCTCGGCCCAGCGCACGGTGTGAGTTATACTACGCTGTCTAGGAACCTTCAACTAGTACAGCAGATCAGCCCACTCACTGTATATCACTGTTAGGCCTTGAGTGTCAGTTCCTTATTCCTCAGTATTCTATCTGAGTCCATTTTTCACATATACAATACAGGCTTGCAGACACACTACTCAAGACAAAACACTACAACAGACACAGACATACATATATATTGCATGCAGCTTTGATTGTTTGAGATCTAAAAAACACTCTTTTCTAAATTTTGTTCATAATTTACAGGAACTTTTGTGAGGGGAAAACACCGTCTCAGGCTGACCCATAGGAAAACCATGCAAGTATTTATCCAAAAAAGCAGAAAACTGCTTACCTTATTTTTAGAGGCCTCTCTTGCACGGCTTCTCCAGGGTCAGCCTTGCCGGAGAGTCTCCCTCTTTGCTCCTAGACAAATCACGTCGGGGTCACCAATTTGTTGTGGATAAAATCAACCTTTCTAGCCTAAGTCAAAAACTTCAAAGACAGAGAGTTTTGTAGATGTCAAATGTAATCAACTTTATTGGAAACCAACAAAGTGTGACTGTCTGCAGAGAGTCCAACTTGTACATACACAAACATGTCTTTATATACTTCCCAAAACAGTAAACCTAATTCCTAGGTGTGGCATTCAACGTTTCTTTTTAGAACTGACCAATCTCCATTGCTTTAACTAATTATTCATGTCCATAGGATACCTTATCTTTGTGGCGCATGCGCAGCCAGTTGTATATTCTTTAAAAGTTTTACCAGACACGGGTTTGTTTACCATGACACATATTTCATCCTATACCAACGACGGAGCAGGCGTGGACAAGACGTGATAATTCACTAGCAAGCCGGAATGTGACGCATGCAGCAGGCGGGGCCTAGAGAAGGGTGAGGAGACGAAAGAAACCCATCCCACCACTGACAGACACACAAATGGCACATAAAGCAAACAGAAATACACTGGATAACATAACAGTGTTACTTCTGCTCTGCTCTGTAATGTTATATAATATAAAAAGCTCTTGCTACCCTGATGGTGGGTGGGATAGAGTGGAAGTCCCTGTGGCTAACAGGGAATGAAAGCTACATGTTTACAAGGCTTGTATGAGCATTACCACATCATTTAATGGAAAGCCCATAGAAAACCCCTTATTTTAGTCTTTAAGCTGGTGGTGTAAGTTCTCAAAGTAAGTGGGCATGTTGTGGCCCGTGCTCACCGTGGTGCTTGGTGCTGTGCCGGAGGAGCTGACTGAGTCGATCTCCTGAGCCAAAATGGCCAGATCCTCACTGATCCTACACACACAGGGGAATAACCTGTTAACCATCAGAGGGGTGCTCAAAACTAGGGGAGGTCATAAACATGCAAAACAAGGCAAAAAACTCAAACAAAGTAGGCCCTGCACAGTGGCTATAAGAAAATAGCACAAGCATTGAAAATAACCATTTCCACCATCAGGGCAATAATTAAGAGGTTCTAGTCAACTGGAAATGTTATGAAGCAACCTGGAATTGGACACGTGTCTGTATTGTCCCAATGCATTGTGAAGAGGATGGTTCAAGTGGCCAAAACATCTCCAAGGATCACAGCTGGAGAACTGCAGTAGTTAGTTGTGTCTTGGGGTCAGAAAGTCTCCAAAACTACAATCCGAACTCACCTACATCACCACAAGTTGTTTGGAAGGCTTTCAAGAAAAAAACTTCTACTCTCATCCAAAAACAAACTCAAGCATCTTCAGTTTGCCAGACAGTACAGGAACATCAATTGGTATCGGGTTCTATGGTCAGATCTGGAGGCTCTGGAGAGATTCTGTATGGAGGAATGGTCCCAGATCCCTTGCTATGTATTCTCCAACCCCATCAGGCATTATAGAAGAAGACTCAGAGCTGTTATCTTGGCAAAGGGAGCTACCACAAAGTATTGACTAAAAGGGTGCCAATAATTGTTGCACACCTATATTTAACAAAGATTATTCTTTTTTGGACAAACCTGTGTTGTGTTTACAATTATTTGATATCCATGAGATCGGAATATTTTCGTGAATTTTTTTAACAAAAGATATTTACCAAGGGTGCCAATATTAGTGGAGGGCATTGTAGATGTGGGGTAACAGAAAGAATGACATATTTCTGTTTTGACAGATTCAGCAAATTTACACTAGATTAAAGATCATCGTAAGGGGTACAATGAAATTCCCCTGTGCAGCGAGATTTGACAGCTGGAAAATCTAAGTGGCTGCTACTCTGAGAATAGAGGAAGAACATCTGGCTGAACCCTGCTCTGTAATCACTATTTTGTTACTTTCCTACACAGGACTGGACAAAGACATCTGTGACTAGACAGCTAAGTATTATTGTAAAGCGAAAGTTTACACTTGACTTATTGACGTGAAGCGGCTACCTTAAAACCTGCCTAATTCACGATGATTGTGATGGTCCACTCAGTATAGTGTGTAATCTTTACTCCTTTAATAAGAAAAGGTGTATTTCTTTGTAGATGGTTATGGAGTGTGCTTGTTAGTGAGTCTGAGGAACACCTGTACCCGGTGATCTCTCCGCTGTGGACTGTCCAGTCTCTGTACTGCTTCTGCTCCCTAATCCTGTGTTTGGCGGTGATGCTGTCCGGGCTTGTTGTCACTGTGCCTGCGTTGCTCAGTCTACTACTACGCAAATCAGCGTCTGGCCTCAGACGCCCGGCTTTGGGGAAGTGTATTATATGCATATATATACACATATATATGTGCACATTATCCCAAAAACAAACAAAAAACATATCTATAATCTATGTAATCTATAATCCATAATAAGCTATAACCAATCTATAGCATTCCCCAGCAAAAAAATAAAAATAATAACCTGTCTGGTTAATATTACAATGATTGCCACAGTAAGATTTAAGCTATCTATCGCTACTAAGTGATGACAAGTTCATACTCTATGATCTTCTCTATGTTACATCATCATTAACTATAAAAAAATATATATAGGCTTTGACATTGTGCTCACTCATCATATGCCTGAGCAGCCTGTCGTTATGAATGATTGCCACCAGGGGGAGCCTATCCACCACAAGGTGTACTTGAAGCCTTTAATTCCCCTTGCTCAAAGCTTGCATCAGTAGATGCAAGTCAGTCTGCTGACTTTTCTTAATGGGACATGTGGCATATGTTTTGACTTCATTACCTAAAAACTACAGGCAAACCCTGCTATCCAGGGGTTATCTGTTCTGAAACAAACAAACTAACAAAAAAATCCAAGAAAATCTGCTTTTTACATTTACATTAATATAATTTATATAAAGTCCATAATATAAACATTTAATGCATAATATAAAATATATTAAGTATAATATAAAGTCCAGCTTGTCTTTTCACACTATGTTTAAATCATCACTTTGAGAGCGTGGGCTTTGCATTCTTCCCAATGTACTGTATCAATCTTTCAACCTTTTAAAGATTAATTTTTGCCTTATTTCTGTTAATTATCATGATAAAAATGCATAACTGTTCAGCAGAAATGTTTAGCAGTAACGAAACTGTGAAAAAAATAAAATGCATAAATAAATAAATAATAAATAACCTGGATTTTAAATTTGTGTACAGTACCCATGGGCTCCTCATCTGCTAGGCCATCCTCCGGCTCTGGTTGAGACGTCGCTGCGTGAACGTGCTCTTTACGATTAACATATGCATGCAGGGACAACAACAGAGGACAGACAACAACAATCAGGCCTACAGAGAAAGAAATGTCAGTGTCTGTGGGAAAGAAAACTGTTAGGTAACATGGGTGTGGGGTCTCAGTATGGGTACATCTCTCTGTACACCTCATAAGCCCTTAATTGTTCCGACCTATTTCCTGGCAATTTATGTGTCAATATATGTGTCGAGGTGAAGGTCATTTATCTGGGTTGAGTGCAGACACGAGGTCTACACCCTGTTTGCTGATCTGCCCTTGGGATACACATCTGATGATTCCAATGGAACACCCTGTTTCAGAAAAGCTGCATGTTTACTGCCAACACACATGTGGTGCGATGTGACTGGGTGAGACTGAGCGACCAAAGTCAATAGTTGATGCCATTAAGCAAGAAACCTGAGATACCGCCTGAAGGAAATGCGTCTCCTAGTGAAATGGGCCAGGCAAATGAAAACATGTCTAATCTCTCTTGACATAAGGCCTAAATAAAGTCGAATCCAAGGGTAACTCTATATACACGAATGGCGTTTAAAACACTTTCGTGACAGTCTTGAGACAAAAACCTAAATGCTCAATCTCTTGATATGCTCCACTACCTCCCGTTGTGGTTGAGTGGCTGTCTGTACATGTAGCCAGTGGCCACTTTGGTACATTTTACAATAACTTGAAGGTTTACGACAGCGGTCCTCAACCTTTTTTGCGCCACGGACGGGTTTTTTATCATTTACATTACATTTATTCACTTAGCAGACGCTTTTATCCAAAGCGACTTACAAATAAACAAAGCGATATATCAAGCAGGGAACAATACAAGTAGTGCTACTATACAAGATCCATTAAGTGAAAACCAGAGGAAGCAAAGTGCACAGAGTAGAGGTGTAAGTGCGTTGTGTGTGGGTTTTTTTTTTCCCCTTCTTAGGAGTTGATTAGGTGTTTACGGAAGAGGTGGGTCTTTAGCTGTTTTTTGAAGATAGTGAGAGATTCTGCAGTCCGGATTGAGATCGGAAGTTCATTCCACCACTGGGGAACGGTAAGCGTGAAGGTTCTGGAAGAGAAGCTTACGCCACGCGCTGATGTGGGAACTACTAAACGGACGCTAGTCGATTGCGAGAGGGAATGTATGCCTTCAGGAGAGAGTTGAGGTAGGAGGGTGCTGTTCCTGACAAGGTCTTGTAGGTGAGCATCAAGGCCTTGAACTTGATGCGGGCAGCTACAGGAAGCCAGTGGAGGGAGATGAAGAGGGGTGTGACGTGGGTTGTCTTGGGCTGGTTGAAGACAATGCGCGCTGCAGCATTCTGAATCATCTAAAGGGGTTTGATGGAGCTGGCTGGGAGGCCTGAAAGCAGTGAGTTGCAGTAATCCGGTTTAGAGATGACCAGAGCCTGGACTAGTATTTGTGTAGCCTGTTCGGTGAGGTAGGGTCGGATTTTCTTGGAGTTGTACAGGATGAACCTACAGGACCTTGCAGTTGCTGAGATGTGGTCTGTAAAGGTCAAGCCATCATCAAGAATCACCCCAAGGTTCCTGGCCGTCCTGGTTGGCATGAGTGTAAGTGAACTGAGCTGTACAGTGAAGTTCTGGTTGATTGAGGGATAGGCTGGGATGACGAGAAGCTAAGATTTTCCCAGGTTAAGCTGAAAATGGTGCTCCTTCATCCAGACCGAGATGTCTGACAGGCAAGAAGAGATGCGTGCAGAGACAGATGGATCATCAGGCTGGAAGGACAAATAGAGCTGGGTGTCATCAGCATAACAGTGACAGGAAAAACCATGAGACTCAATCACCTGCCCGAGAGATGTAGTGTAGATGGAAAAGAGGAGTGGACCCAGAACTGACCCCTGTGGAACGCCAGTTGTGAGTTGCTGAGTTTTCATGATACCTTGAAGGATCTGTTCGAAAGATAGGATTCCACCCAGCGTAGAACCGTTCCAGTGATGCCCAGATTGGAGAGAGTTGACAGGAGGATCTGATGGTTCACAGTGTCGAAAGCAGCAGAGAGGTCAAGTAGGATGAGGATAGATGATCTAGAGGTTGCTCTTGCTAGTTGTAAGGATTCAGTGACGGAAAGCAGAGCAGTCTCCGTGGAATGGTTGCTATTGAACCCAGACTGCTTGGTGTCTAGGAGGTTGTTCTGTGTGAGAAAATTGTAGAGTTGATTAAAAACGGCTCTTTCAAGAGTTTTGGAAAGAAAAGGGAGGAGGGAAACAGGTCTGTAGTTGTCAATTATAGCAGGGTTGAGTGATGGTTTTTTAAGCAGTGGGGTAACCCGGGCTTGCTTAAATGAGGTAGGGTATGTGCCAGTAGAGAGCGATGTGTTAAAAATGTGTATAAGTGTACAGGTAAAATTGTGGGAGAGATGGACTGAAGAAGGTGAGAAGGGATAGGGTCAAGGGGACAGGTTGTGGGACGGCTAGAGAGGAGGAGTTTAGAGACCTCAGTCTCTGAGAGGGGAGAGAAGGAAGTCAGTTGGGAGTTACGTGGAGGAGGAGTCAGTCTATGCATGTCTGGGGTTGAGAACTGGTTCTTGATGGATGTAACCTTGCTGGAAAAGAAAGTTGCAAAGTCATCAGCAGTGAGAGAGGCAGGGGAAGGGGGAGGAGGGGGACAGAGAAGAGAGGAAAAAGTTTTGAAAAGAATGCGGGTGTTGGGAGAACTACTAATCTTATCTTGGAAGTATGTGGCTTTAGCAATGGAGGTGCTTTTGGAAAAAGAGGAGAGAAGTGTCTGGTAATTGGTTATTTCAATTGGATTGTTTGATTTGCGCCATTTCCTTTCAGATGCTCTTAGTTTGGCCCGGTTGCTACGCGGAGCTTCAGAGAGCCAAGGACTTGAGGGTGATGTGCGAGCAGGTCTGGAGGTTAGGGGGCATATTCTGTCAAGAGAAGATGTTAAGGTGGAACATAGCATGTCAGTTGCGGTGTTTAAGTCAAGTGAGGAAAGGTGGTTGTTAGAGGGAAGTAAGGTTGTGACAATGGAGGAGAAATGTGAGGGGGAAAGTGAGCGAAGATTGCGACAAAAAGAGATGGAAGGAGGAGACAGTGAAAGGTGTGAGGGGAGAGAAATAGAGAACTGGATAAAGAAATGGTCAGAGGTGTGGAGAGGACTAATGAGAAGATTGTGTGTAGTGCAATTACGTGTGAGGATGAGGTCAAGCTGTTTGCCGGCTTTGTGGGTTGCTGGTGTGCTGAACTGCTTGAGGTCAAATGTGGGAAGGAGAGCAAGAAAGTCTGTTGCATGTGGCTTGTATGGATGAATGTTGAAATCACCAAGGACCAGAAGAGGAGTTCCATCATCTGGGATGGTGGACAGTAGCGTGTCAAATTCATCGATGAACTTCCCCAGTTGACCTGGAGGACGGTAAACAACAAGAAAGTGCATTTTTGCAGGGTCAGTGACTGTAACAGCATGAAATTCAAAGGAATTGTATGAGCAAGAGGGAGAAAGACAGGTAAATTTCCATGTTTTGGAGAGAAGCAAACCTGTACCACCCCCTCGTCTGTTGGGGCGTGAGGTATGGGAGAAGTTGAAGTTGGAGGCCAGGGCAGCTGGTGTGACAGTGTTCTCAGCATGGATCCAAGTCTCAGTCAAAGCCAGCACGCTGAGATTAGAGTGGGTTGCAAATGCAGAAATGAAATCTGCCTTGTTGACAGCGGATTGGCAGTTCCAAAGTCCGGTTGAGAATGACATGGAACCTGCAGAGGCCGCGTTCAGAGAGCGTAGGTTGTCCAAGTTGTGTACGGTTTTGGGAGAGTGCCACCATCTGCGCCTGTGGCAAATAACAGGGATATACTGATGACACATGTTAGTGTGTAGACAGGTAAACAGCAAGAAGAATAAAGGGAGAAAAAGTATACTTAGCAGCACGTGTGGTGTCTTGTCGGTGTCCTTGCTCGGTGGACTCGCGCAGGTCGACTCGCAGGTCTTTACACGAGCTCGGTCTTCACACGACAAGGGCTGACGCTTCCGCCTCAGCGTTTCTTAATTAATAAATACTGATGTGTTTCAGCTGAGCACGCCTCTTTAATTAGCAAAACAAAGAGTAGTCGCGTGAACGAGCGACTCCCGACCGAAACCGAAACTGAGTACCGGAATTTGCTTTAATCTAGCAACAAGTATACAGCTCGGAGCAACAAGGAAGCACAGTTATAGCTTCTATCTGACAATCGGTGCTAAAACAAGTTCCAACTAAAAAATCCAGAAAGAAACACTTACCACTTACTGTTCGCCTGGGTCAATAATCGCTACTGCTTTATCAGACAGTATCTTCACGGACCGGCCTTTAAGGTGTGGCGGATAAGTACAACAAAATAAAATGATACGACTGGCATAAAAACTGGGGTAATGTTTAAATATAATAATAAACGTGAATCCGATGTGAAATCGCAACTTTATTAGCTTTTCCCCTTCACAAAGAAACTTTCCAGAGAAGTGTGTTTTTTACTCATTTTGCTAGCTTGCGGGTTTATTTTTAGCAGTAACACATCGCGTGACCGAGACAAGCGTCATAGACGGATGTAACAGAGAGAATCTGGTCATTTTTCTAAATAAAACATCGTTCAGACTCAGATAATGAATAAAACGTAAATAATCTAAGTTATTTATTCTTTCTGTGCGGCCCGGAACCATTGACCCACGAACCGGTACCGGTCCGCGGCCCGGGGACCCCTGGTTTACGAGACTCAATATAAAAGGACTAGATATTCATAATTTAAACATTGGAAGGCCAATCATAATTGGAGTAATTTTTGCCACTAATGCTAGTGTTTCGAGGTAGCCAAAGTTACTGAAGTGAAGTGGTTTGGAGGTAACTATGCTGAAGAGAAAAGCTAAACACCACAGCTATGTAACTATTTGGTGATTAGGTTGTACATTTTAGCTGTGGACTGTTAAGCAAACTTATTGTACTGAGCCAAGCAGAAGAAGCAAGGAATTAAGGAATTGCTGGATTTTATGTCAAGTATTAAGTATCAAGAAATTTGTTTGCAAATTCTTTTATTCTAAGTTTATCTTGTATCATTCTTGTAGTCCATTTTTATGTTTTTATCTGTGGTTATACATAATTCATTTCCATTGTGAAAATAATTAATTCCATACCATGTAAGGAAAGGAGTAATGTAAACCTGTAAAAATGCTCACCTGCTGGAGCACTGGAGATGGATGATGCGGTCTTGAATTTGGTGTCTGTCAGCTTGGAGACGCTGTTTGCCTGAAGGCGTGGGTTCAGATTGCTGTCTGCTGGTTTGGTGGGGTGCAAGCCCGGTCTCAGAGCTGTCTCAGTTGATATCCTCGATATAGTGCCGGGGGACATTGTGGCTTCAGAGTCACTGAACTCATTAGTGCGGAGCTGTGGCAATATCCACCTCTTCCTCATCTTCCGTTCTGCCTGGCTGGAGGTTGCAGAGCCGGTGTTCCTCAAAGACACACCTGACTCAAATGCATCAGCTTCTGAAAAACAAATATTATGACATGCTTATGAATTTGAAGATGGTAGTGGCACATTAATATTGCTGAGTCATCAGGAAATTATTACACTTTCTCAACAAGGAGGTGCTGTGTTTATGTACCACAATATTAGTCTGTCTAAATATGGCAGAAATTTTACTTCTTTGCATTTGATCAAATACTGGACCCCTGGTTTACGAGACTCAGTAGAAAAGGACTAGATATTCGTAATTTAAACATTGGAAGGCCAATCATAATTGGAGTAATTTTTGCCACTAATGCTAGTGTTTCGAGGTAGCCAAAGTTACTGAAGTGAAGTGGTTTGGAGGTAACTATGCTGAAGAGAAAAGCTAAACACCACAGCTATGTAACTTGGTGATTAGGCTGTACATTTTAGCTGTGGACTGTTAAGCAAAACTTATCATTAAAATGCAAATCAATTTATAACATTTTTGACATGCGTTTTTCTGGATTTTCTTGTTGTTATTCCGTCTCTTACTGTTCAAATAAACCTACCATTACAATTATAGTCTGATTATTTCTTTGTCAGTGGGTACACGTACAAAATCAGCAGGGGATCAAATACTTCTTTCCCTCACTGTAGCTATCATGGATATCCCAGAGGGAAATCCGGACTACAGTTCCCAGCAGCCACTGCACCACACCATCATGTCACATGATCACCTGCACCTGAACTTCATTATTGTGAGCACTTGTGGATATTTATAAGCAGAGTTTGCACTACACTGGTTGTCTTGCATGTGTCTTTCTCTGCCATCATTTCTGTCATAGGATTCATGGTCTGGATTCACCAACTGCAAATGTGTGAAATTTTATTTGCCCCCATAGTTACTAATACTCCAAATCTACAAAACTGCATTCATAACGGGGTTCAGCTTTACTAGACACAACCAGACCCGATTATTTGAACCCTGTTCAATCAAATCAACACTTAAACAGAACTTTTTCAACAGCATGAAGTTGGTTAAAAGGTCTTGCTCAATAATACACTATGCCAAAGTTGAAAGAAATTCCAGAAATGATGAATAAGAGGGTGATTGAACTACATCAGTCTGGGAAGGGTTATAAAAGCTATTTCAAAGGCTCTGGGACTCCAAAGAACCACAACGAAAGACATTATCTCCAAATGGAAAAAACAGCACAGCATTGAATCGTCCCAGAAATGAGACTGATTCCTTCCTCTATGAGCACAGCAACGACTCATTTGTGGACATCAGAAAAAGAGTTGTTGGTGCTCATCAGGCTAGAAAAGGTTACAAAACCATCTCTAAAGTGTTTGTAAGCATTAGTGAGGTCAGGCGCTAATGTCAAGCGAGGAACACTGGTACACAGTCGGCTTTCCAGTTCATACCAAAAGTGTTCACTAGGGTTGTGGTCAGAGCTCAGTGCAGACCACTCGAGTTCTTCCACACCAACCTTGGCAAACCATGTCTTCATGGACCTTGATTTGTTCACAGGAGCATCGTCATGCTGGAACAGGTCTGGGCTTCTTAGTTCCAGTGAAGGGAAACTGTAATGCTACTTCATACAAAGACATTCTAGACAATTGTGTGCCTTCAACTTTATGGCAACAGTTCGGGGAAGAACCACATATGGGTGTGATGGTCAGATGTCCAGGAACCCATGACCATATAGTGTACATTTTTGTCAGTCTCCACCCCATCAGCAACTCGTACATAACTGTATGAGCAGCGTGTAACTCCTGACTAGGCATGTTTAACTCAAATCTGACCACTCTCTCACATTCGTTTGTTCATTCATCCCTCTTCAAATTTCCACTTTATCCTGTTCAGGAAGCCAGGAATAGCCAAGTCACCTACCACTATGCTTTTGGAATGTGGGAGAAACTGGAGAACCCATAGGAAACCCACATGGACACCCAGGATTAAACCAAGGACCCTGGAGCTGTAAGGTGGCATTGCTATTTGCTGTGCCACTGTACCACACCATCTATCATATTTCTTTATGCAATCTATCATTCTGCAAGTTGTATACAATGAACAAGTTTCTCTACAGCTTCATGTATGACAGGCAGAATGAGCACTTATTAGTTATCAATTTGATGTTTTTTTGTGCACTGGTATTCTATATGCAATGTGGCCTCACGTGTCCCAGGAGTCTCCTGTTTTTTCCCTGCTACTTTTTTCTTGTTTTAAACGAGGTCTTGTATTCATCACTCCACGCCACCCCCAAGAAGGAATACAACTATTCTCTACACAACCACGGAGGCAATGTCCGAAGTAATGTATAGTATTTATATTTATTATTAGTAGTAGTAGTAGTAGTAGTATGTTACCTACCGTAATTAATGATACGTTTAATGTGTTTGCAATATATATAGAATTGAATAGTGCAGGGGTGCCCAATACGTCGATCGCAGAAAGGAAAATAAATAATAAATAGATGTTAGCGGTGATGTACAGGACAGCCAGTCTGAGATCTCGTCTTTTCTCTCTCCAAGTCGATCAAACGGGGCGGGGCGCAAAAGGCCACCAAGCTAAATCACTGAGTTAACATCCCAGTTTATTCCTACTGAAGAAAGGGGACAAAATGAGTGTAGAAGCCGGATCAAGCAAGAAACTGAAGACTTATCACTTCCATGCAGAATTGGAGGATGGGTTTTTTTCACGATGTCATATTGGCGCGGGCGCTTGTTGTCTGATCTTACCGAGCTACCATTGCTATTCGAATAAGGGAAATGTGGAGTTTAGGACTGTTCATAAAAACTACGACACTGACTTCACTCTGGAAACGAGCTGAGACAGACTGGCTGACCTGCAACTCACTGCTTTCAGGCCTCCCAGCCAGCTCCATCAAAACCCTTCAGATGATTCATAATGCTGCAGCGCCATTGCCTTCAACCAGCCCAAGACAACCCACGTCACACCCCTCTTCATCTCCCTCCACTGGCGCTCCTGTAGCTGCCGCATCAAGTTCAAGGTCTTGATGCTCACCTACAAGACCTTGTCAGGAACAGCACCCTCCTACCTCAACTCTCTCCTGAAGGCATACATTCCCTCTCGCAATCTGCGATCGTTTAGTAGTTCCCACTCAGTGTGGCAAAAGTACTCTTTCTTTCAGAACCTTCATGCTTACCGTTCCCCAGTGGTGGAATGCACTTCCGATCTCAATCCGGACTGCAGAATCTCCCACTATCTTCAAAAAACAGCCAAAGACCCACCTCTTCCGTGAACACCTAATCAACCTGCAAGAAGGGGGGGAACCCACACACAACGCACTTACACCTCTACTCTGTGCACTTTGCTTCCTCTGGTTTTCAATTAATGGATCTTGTATAGTAGCACTACTTGTATTGTTCTCTGCTTGATATATCGCTTTTTCTTATTTGTAAGTCGCTTTGGATAAAAGCGTCTGCTAAGTGAATAAATGTAATGTACATGTAGGAAGGTGAAGGAACTAAAGTCACAGTTGTCCGGACAGCAGTCATTTTTTTCACGACTGACTTCAAACGCTAAGGCAGCCACCGAAGCATCGTTCCGGCAGAGTCACTCCATCATTAAACACAAGAAGTCATTCCGAGACGGAGACATGATAAAAGAGGCATTCGTACACGCAGCTGACTCGTTGTTTTTGGACTTTTAAAACAAAACCGAAATATTATCTTCAATCAAAGCTCTCCAGCGCTCACGCAGTAACTTACACGGCGCTGTGAAGTCATGGCCGAGGATTTAGGGAGATAAGGGAGTTTCTCTTTGCTGTTAAACATGCAGAATACACCCGACTCAGTGATGATCAGTGGCTGCTGGACTTGGCAAAGTCAAATCCGTGAAAAACAAATCCGTGGTCAATATGATCAGCTCAGTTAATGCTTTTAAACGGAAAATGCAACTTCTGTCCTCAAAGCTGCAGCGCCATGATTTTGGGAACTTCCAAAACCTCACGTCAGATCTGGAGACGCAGCGGAAGGCTTGTGCGCAGTTGAACATTGCACGCTACACGGAGCAGATTGAGAGCTGTCTGTCGGTCAGAGTTTCACAGACGCTTTCAAGACTTCATTCATGTACTACCCGTTTAGGGACAATGTTGAGGTTGATTCACTCGCATCGAAAATTGCAACGCTGTTTCACCTGAACTCGTCTGAAGTGGAGGATGAGATTTTGAAACTACAGACTGACCTTCAGCTGAAGTCCAGGGCTCATGGACAGTTTTGGAACTTACTCACAGGGGAAAAGTACCCAAACATGAGGAAATGTACAACCTCCTTGACTGCATTATTTGGTACTTATGTACGTGAGTCAGCCTTTTCCCACATGAAGATTATTAAGTCCAAATACCGTTCCACAATGACTGATCATCATTTGGAGGACTGCTTGAGGCTGGCTACCTGCAGCTACTGTCCGGACTGTGCAACCCTGTCTGATTCTATTCAGTGCAAGTCATCAGAGTAAGGTATTGACCAAAACTGTACTGAATTGTAATGTGCCATAAGGACTCATGCAGTTATACAAGGTACATGAACATATATATTGTGTGTATATATTTAAAGTAGGGGCGCACGGTGGCTAGGCGGACGTCAGCCTCACAGGGTCCGGGGGTTTCGTTCCGACGGGGCCATGTGTGGCGGCGTTTGCATCGTTTTCTCCGCGGTTGGGTTTCCTCCGGTACTCGGTTTCCTCCCCAGTCCAAAGACATGCATGATTGTGTGTCCATAGTGTATGAATGGGTGTGTGAGTGTGTATGTGATTGTGCCCTGCGATGGACTGGCCTTGTGCCCGTGCCTCCTGGGTGGTGGGCCAGGTTCCCCGCATTCCTGAAGAAGGAATAAGCTGTTGAAGATGGATGGATATTTAGTGTGTGTGTATATATATATATATATATATATATATATATATATATATATATATATATATATATATATGTAATTTTCATTTTTATGTAGGTAGGTCCTTGACTGGTCATGTTAAAAGTAGCTCGCAAGTCAAAAAGGTAGCACCCCTGGAATAGTGGTTCAGTCTATAATTTTTATTTATTTATTTTTTTAATTTTATATTTATCTCCCTCTCTTGAAATTTCCACCATGTTGTAGTTTTTACTCTGTCCATCTTAGTGAACACAAGGACGTTCTACGGTCTACAGAGGACTACATATCCCAGCTGTAACCAAGACGTTTATGGAAGTGAGCTCTTCCGGTTCGACCGTGGACCGGCGTGCGCCGTTTTATCAACATATCGACTTTGTTAGAAAACTGACACGGCTGCAGGGAAGGAATACCCGACTGTCTCTGGGAATAAATGCTGAAATGAAGCCCTCGCTGGACCGGACGAAGGCATAGGAACTTATCAGAAGAAATTGATAGGCGGTGAGTGATTTGTTAGCTAGCCAGAATCACTGCAGCATCTCTGCGATGTGTGTGTTATCATTAGTATTAGTATTATTAAAAAAATATATATATATATATATATATATATATATATATATATATATATATATATATATATATATATATATATTAGTTGCATAGTTTTAATTCATCATGTGACTTGCAGCATAACAACACAGACGTTGTGCAATCAACCCCAAAGCTTTTGAAATCTCCAGTTAGTTCATTACTTATTCAGAACCCGGTATTTTGCTAGCATGGGCATTTTCCACCGAGAGTATGAGAATATTTGATATGCCATTGAAATGGGTGATTTTGCACGTGTAATTCTCAGTAGTGGTGGCGATATGACCAAACAAAACAATCATATCACGATACATTAAATACATCTTCACCACTGCATGCATATTATTCTGCAAACAAGAATCAGTATGATTTGTAGGGGTGCACAGAATATTCGGCTGAAAAGAGCAAAAAAAACCCCAAAAAAACCTATTTTCAGTGAAAAGGCAGAATAAATTTGACCGAACAATGACGTGTTTGATGACGCAGCAAATAACCTAGCAACCAGAGTGAGACGCGAAGCTTTAACTGCAGCAACATGTCAGCAGTGTGGAAGTATTTTAAAGTGTCAGAGAAAGATGGAAGAATGGCCGTTAAAGAAGTGGCCATATGTCTAGGACAATTATTCATCTGTTGTGGGTCCATCCACTTTTCTGCACTCTTGTCAATGCACTTTTTAGTTCTAGTCTACAGAGTGTCCCATTCTTCCAGTAATCAGTTATAGAACTAACAGGCTGTTCAAGGGGCACAAAGATGACCACATCAGTATATTTTTATTTACTCATTCCTTTATTTAAAGTTATATTGTGCCTTGTTGGTAGCCTATAACCTGCTGGAATGAAAAAAAAATGTTCAGTGTTAAATAAATATTTCAAAATTGTAGTTTTTGTGAATTATTTTTTCTTTGAGAAGCAAGACAAAATGGTAAAAAGCACATTTTGAGTATTTAATTTATGCAATGGTGAAAAATATGGCAAAATAAATGGAAAAATGTCCGTTATCTTGCCAAGAATTTTCTTCGTGCATCCCATAAAAAAAAAACGTGTGTGTGTATATGTGAGTGTGTGTGTGTGTTATGTATAAAAAATATATATATATATATATATATATATATATATATATATATATATATATATATATATAATGTGTGTGTATGTAGTGTATATATATATATATATATATATCAATATTGAGATCTCTATTATTTATCACGATTATTAATTGATTTTAGTGACAACTAAGAACCTAGTCTGAGCCATGACAAATTAAATTACCTTCTGATAAACTAAATGTAATATTTTCAGTTAATTTTACAGACTGTATGCAAAAACAACCATTAACCTGTTCCACCTTGTAAAAATACAATAAACCTCAATGTTCAGTGTTTGAAGTCTGCTCCTCTTAAATATATTTAAAGCTACACTATTTTCCACTGTCATCATTCTGGGCTGGAGTCAGTTCTCGAACCGCTCTGTGTATATTGTGTATATATCTGAATAATCTCATATAGGATGTGATTGGGTGACTTCATTTACCTGTCAGATGGAAGCGCTTTAGTTTAATGGTGTTCATTACTGATGCTCGATCAGGATTTTTACAGCCGATACGATCCTGATACCAATCTTTTTTGTTTAAACTTTAGTCAGGAGGTCTGTCATAAACAGTTAAATGTAAGCTCACTGCTCATATATTAATAATAATAGCAATTAAATACTATTGGTTAATTGATAAACAAGCATAAAATATACATTTTTAAATATCTTAAAACTATAGAGTCCTAATTAAAAGTGATCCATATTAGGAAAAAGGCTAATAGACTTCTGAGGAAATAGAAAACTAAGCTTAATGTCAAATTGATATTAAATGCAACCCATAGTAATGAAACATTATTTCCTCTCATTTTATGAAGTTATTATAAGATCTATTTGTTTTTATATTAAATTATGTATTTATAATTAAGCACATTTTCTGTCTTTACATTTTAGTAGTTTTATTTTTGTTTATCAGTTTTAGATCGGTTGCCCAGTACCGTGTCCATGTCTGCTGATAATATTATGTTTTGGGGCCCATCCCTCTCCTCTCACTCTCTCTCCTCACACACTCTCTCCTCACTTTCTCTCCTCACACACTCCTCTCTCTCCTCACTCTCCTCACTCTCCTCACTCACCAACCTCCCTCACCACCCTCTGTCCCTCACCTCTCTCCTCACACACCTCTCCTCACCTCTCTCTCTCACACACCTCTCCTCACCCCTCTCAATCCTCCCCACTCACCCCCTCCCCCCACCCCACCCCCCTCTCCACCTCACTCCTCTCACACACCTCCTCACCTCCTCCCTCCTCATCTCCCTCTCTCCCACCACCCACTCCCTCTCCTCACCTCTGTCCTCACTCTCCTCAATCACCACCTCTCCCCTTCACTCACTCTCTCTCTCTCCTCACTCCTCTCTCTCCTCACTCACTCTCTCCTCACTCTACTCCTCTCTCTCTCTCACCCTCTCTCTCTCTCCTCTCTCTCTCCTCACCCACCATCTCTCCTCACTCCTCTCCCCCTCCACTCACTGTCCCTCACTCCTCCCCACCTCCTCCCCTCCCACCTCACCTCTGTCCCCACTTTTTCTCTCCCTACTCACCTCTCCCCACCACCCCTCTCCCCTCACTCCTCTCCCCTCATCTCTCCTCCACTCTCTTCACCCTCTCCTCACTCACTCGATCTCTCCTCACCCACTCCGCTCTTCTCCTCCACTCCCTCTCTCCCCACTCTCACTCCTCCTCACACACTCCTCACCTCTCTCCTCACACACTCCTCCCTCACACACTCAATCTCTCCTCACTCACTTCTCTTCCCTCACTCACTCTATCCCCTCACTCACTCTCTCCACACACCTCTCTACCTACTCACTCTCCCTCACTCTCTCTCTCCCTCACACACCCCCTCTCCCTCACTCTCCTCTCTCCTCACACACTCCTCACTCTCTCTCCTCCCTCACACACTCCTCACTCTCTCTCTCCTCACTCACTCAATCTCTCCTCACTCACTCGTCCCTACTCTCTGTCCTCACTCTCTCTCCTCACACACTCTCTCCTCACTCTCTCCTCACACACTCTCCTCACTCTCAATCTCTCTCCTCACTCACTCCTCCCCTCACTCACTCTATCCCCTCACTCACCTCCCACACACTCTCCCTCACTCACTCACTCTCCTCACTCTCTCTCTCTCCTCACTCACTCCACTCTCTCTCTCTCCCTCACCTCCTCTGTCCTCACTCTCTTCTCTCTCCTCAATCACTCACTCTCTCCCCTTCACTCACTCTCTCTCTCTCCTCACTCACTCTCTCCTCATCCACCTCTCCTCCTCTTTCTCCTCTCTCACTCTCCTCTCTCTCCTCTCCTCACTCACCTCCTCCCCTCACTCCACTCTCTCTCTCACTCACTCCTCTCTCTCTCCTCACTCACTCACTCCTCTCCCTCACTCACTCTCTCTCCCTCACTCACCCTCTCCCTCACTCACTCTCCCTCACTCTCTCCTCACCACCTCACACTCTCTCCCCTCACTCACCTCTCTCCTCACTCTCCCTCACTCACTCTCTCTCCTCACTCTCTCTCCTCACTCACTCGATCCTCTCCTCACTCACTCTCTCCCCCTCACTCACTCACACCTCCCTCTCCCTCACTCTCTCTCCTCACTCACTCACTCTCCTCACTCTCCTCTGTCCTCACTCTCCTCAATCACCACTCTCCACTCTCTTTCACTCACTCTCTCTCCTCACCTCACTCTCTCCCTCACTCACTCACTCTCTCCTCACTCACTCTCTCTCCTCACCTCTCTCTCTCCCTCACTCCACTCACTCTCTCCTCACTCTCTGTCCTCACTCTCTCCTCAATCACTCACTCTCTCCACTCTCTTCACTCACTCTCCTCACTCCACTCTCTCCCTCACTCACCTTCACTCTCTCCTCACCACTCTCCCCACTCACTCTCCTCACCACTCTCCTCACTCACCTCTCCCTCACTCACTTCCTCTCTCCTCACTCACTCTCTCTCCTCACTCTCTCTCCCTCACTCACTCTCTGTCCTCACTCTCTCTCTCCCTCACTCACTCAATCTCTCTCTCACTCTCCTTCCCTCACTCACTCACTCTCTCCTCACTCTCCTCACACACTCTCCTCACTCTCTCTCCCTCACACACTCCTCACTCTCTCTCCCTCACTCACCTCTCCCCTCACTCACTCACTCTCCTTCACTCACCACTCTCCTCAACTCTCTCTCTCCTCACTCTCTCTCTTTCTCACTCACTCCCTCACCTCCTCACACACCCTCCCTCATCCTCACTCTCCTCACTCAATCACTCTCTCCCCTCACTCTCCTCACACACTCTCTCACTCACCACCTCACACACTCTCCTCACTCACTCACTCTCCCCTCACTCACCTCTCTCCTCACACACTCTCCCACTCACTCCACTCTCTCCCTCACTCACTCACCTCTCCTCACTCACTCTCCCTCACACACTCTCCTCACTCTCTCTCTCTGTCTCCTCACTCACTCACTCCTCACTCACTCACTCTCTCCTCACTCACTCACTTACTCTATTCTCTCTCACTCACTTACTCTCTTCTCTCTCACTCTCTCTCTCTCCTTACTCACTCACCTCACTCTCTCTCTCTCTCCTCACTCACTCACTCTCTCCTCTCACTCACTCTCTCTCCTCACTCACTCACTTACTCTATTCTCTCACTCACTTCTACTTCTTCTCTCTCTCACTCACTCCTTACTTCTCTCTCTCCTCACTCACTTACTCTATTCTCTCTCACTTACTCTCTTCTCTCTCTCTCTCCTCACTCTCTCACTCACACACACCCTCTCTCTCTCTCCTCACTCACTCTTCTCTCTCATTCTCTTCTCACTCACACACCCTCTTTCCTCACTCACTCTCTTCTCACTCTTCTCCCTCACACCGCACACACACACACACAAACTCTCTCTCTCTCTCTCTTCTCACTCACTCACTCACTCACTCACACACACACACTCTCTCTCTCTCTTCTCACTCACTTACTCTATTCTCTCTCACTTACTCTCTTCTCTCTCTCTCTCCTCACTCTCACACACCCTCTCTCTCTCTCCTCACTCACTCTTCTCTCTCACTCTCTTCTCACTCACACACCCTCTCTTTCCTCACTCACTCTCTTCTCACTCTTCTCCCTCACACCGCACACACACACACACACTCTCTCTCTCTTTCTCACTCACTCACTCACACACACACACTCTCTCTCTCTCTCTTCTCACTCACTTACTCTCTCTCCACACAGTTCTCTATACAGTTTTCAAAAATGTCAGTTGAGTCGACAGGGCAGTTATCTGATGGCCAGCTGACAGACCTAAAATTCAGAAAACAAATAAACATCTTTGAAATATTAAAACATTTGTGTATTGTCAGTACTTTTAATTATTTCATTAATAGAACATTTTCTATCCATCTTCTATCGCTTACTCCTTTTCAGCATCACGGGGAACCTGGAGCCTATCCCAGGGAGCATTGGGCACAAGGCGGGGTACACCCTGGACAGGGTGCCAGTCCATTGCACGGCACAATCACATACACACTCACACACCCATTCATACACTACGGACACATTAGACACGCCAATCAGACTACCATGCATGTCTTTGGACTGGGGGAGGAAACCGGAGTACCCGGAGGAAACCCCCGCACAGGAAGAACAGGCAAACTCCGCACACACAGAGCCCTGTCGGGAATCGAACCCCGGACCCTGGAGGTGTGAGGCAATTAGATTTTATATAATAAAATCTAATATGTGTGCTTTATACCCAACACCTAGATGAACACTTTCCAGTTGGTTATATGACTGTAAGTCATTCCCTTCAAATGCTGTTGAAGTTAGAATCACGTATAACAATGTCGTATGTAACTTTAGAGACGGTCCCTTAATTTCCGCATTTCTGCGAATATCGAACGTACAACGACAAGCCAACTTTATTCCAGTACAGCTTCGTAGCTCCAGCGCAAAACTGAAGACGCTTGGCTTGGATTATCATGTACATTTAGGGTGAGGAGGAAACTGAGAGGGAAACTGTCCAAGTTACTGATTTTAACTGACTGAATGAGACTGCTGATGGATTTGTGTCTGCTCCTATGACTCATGATTATAACAGTGTACGATGCACCACATTGGCTATGAACAAATAGTGAAAGTGTCTAGGTCCTTGCAGTGTAACAGTTAACCTTCAGGAAGCTGTGTTTACCTTTCTCAGATACATCATCGTGGCTCAATACTTGTCCATAGGTCTGCAATTTCTTTACAATTTTTTGATAAATCTTCACATCCTGTCTTCCTCCCCTGGTACTGCCACAAAAATATATATTCATCGCGTGGAGTTTTAACAAAAAGGGCAGCAAATGATCGACTTTTAATGAAAATGTAGCGCTTTCTGTACAGATGCAGCTCTTCCCACACAAGTCTCCGTCTTTCAGGTTTGTTGATGAGCGCCCCCTGGTGGCAATTAACGCCATCGCGCCACGTTACAAAGTATAAACAGCTGTTTGCTGGAATCCCTTGATTACAAAATATGTGTAAACAGTAACAGCGATATATTAAACTGCATGGTGATTATTAAAATCGCTGAACGGAGAGTTCATTATTATTATTATTTCTTCGGTCGGCGTGACGAATAGAAGTCATGTCCACGTAATTCTTACGCGTTTCCGCTTCCGTGCGGAAGAAAATTCTACCTTTTAAGCTTCAACTTCGTCCTTAAGTGTTTGTTGATAGCGATAAATATCTACTAGTGTCGACTGTGCACACCGTTGATACAGGTATAAAGTCATATATAAATCAGGCTGTTATCCTGTTTCACTGCATTAGCTGATTGGAGTTGTACTCTTGCTGTTTTCCATAGCAGCTGGTTTAAGTGTGCTGTGTTTCTTCATAATTATTTACCGGCCGCAGAGACCGCTTTGAACCCGTGGATGGAAGTGGAGAGGACCCGGGGGATGGGTCCAGAAAGAGTGCTGCCGAGCTCGGAGGAGGAGCTGGGACAGGAGCGAGTGTCGGAGCCCGCGGCTGATGAGTGGAGCGGTGAGGACGGCGAGGAGGAGGACGGAGCCCCGGGGGAGGAAGAGGAGAACAGCGCGGGTTATTATTATCAACCACTGAACCAGGAGCCTGATGGAGTTCCCAACACACCGCTGGAGCAAAACGACGAGGCGACACATACCGATCAACTGCAGGAGGTGCAGGAGAGAATAGAGGTAACCTACAGCTAACTGTGTCTAACATGCTTATTCAACTTGTACTTAGATTCATATTTGTCATTTCTGCTTAACGCTAGTTAGATGTTCTACTAGGGCTGGGTATTGCGACGATTCGATTCTTATTTATATGGTTTCGAGTCTATATCGAGTAGTTATCAATATGTCATTTAAAATGGGGTCCAGTCAGTTGTTTCATTACTTTTTACTTTTACTTTGAGTAACAAACATTGTAAGACGAAATCATAAATATGTGTATACACAAGGTTAGCACAAACTGCACACGGCACATTAATGTAGAAAAAATAAAAACATTGTAAATGTGCAAGAGTGAAACTCATTAATAGTTTGAAACATGTTTAAGAAATAAGACCATTTTCAAAATTCAAAACATGAACGATGGCGACATCTTCAGGACGAGAGGCGAACTACAGATAATATTCACCTAGTCTCAGGTAAAGCACGCGATTGGAGAATCGATATTTTTTACCTAGCCCCATGTTCTACTCATTATTTTGAGGAATTGTCCACGTTATTGATTCAACCTACCCCTTTTAAAATAGCATGCCTCAGAAAGGCACTATAACATATAAATGTTATCCTTATTATTATGCATCTTTTAAACTAAAAGTGCCCTGCTGAAAGAAAAAACAGTAGAAACTATCACAAAAATTGTAATTTCAAGTACAAATACGATTATAAACCATCAGCTAACCATTAAAACCATTAACATTGCCTTTATTGGTATCACCATATTGAATGCCGGTGCCCCCCAGGGCTGTGTGCTCTCTCCACTGCTGTTTACCCTGCTGACCCATGACTGTGCTGCTAAGTTCAGTTCTAATCACATCGTCAAGTTTGTTGATGACACTGCAGTTGCGGGCCTCATCAGCAACAATGAGTCAGTGTACAGGGAGGAGGTTAACCAGCTCGCAGAATTTTGTAGAGACATCAATCTATCTTTTAATGTTGATAAGAATAAAGAGATGACTGCCGACTTCATGAGGACGCAAGTGGACCACTCACCACTGCATATAAGTGGTTCAACTGTGTAGAGCAGAGGTGTCAAACTCAATTGCACAGGGGGCCAAAACACACTTTAGGTCGCGGGCCGAACATGATAAACATTTATTGAACACACTAAAACTAAACTTTTAAAACGTAACTTTTTTGAACATAAATATGAATAAAAATAGACAGGAATATTATTCCGGAATAAATCAACCCAAACCTTAAATAACTTAGGATATATTTTTATGGAGAGCAAAATATTATGTCTAAATTATACAAGTTAGAAGTAAATGTTAAATAAAGAACAAACACTAAAATTTTTACTTTTACGTGTCATTTTATATAAAAATAAACTTAAATTGAAAAATATTATTCCCAATAAATCATAAATAATATATCGTGTCAAAATATAAACATGCTTATAACAAAACCTGGAAATATAAATAAAATCTGTGCTTTCGCAATAACAAATCAAATCATTCAGTTGTCTTTGCTCTTATGTTATTTTTATCAGAGCTGGACGCCTGGCATCTTTTATGGCAACAAGTTCGTTTATGTTTGGTGTGAGGTTCTGTGTTGTGGAGACTCTCAGGATGGACTGCAGATGCTCATCAGTGAGATGACTCCTGTGTGCTGTTTTGTTTGTCTTCATCACTGAGATGAGCTTCTCACACAGATATGTGCTACCAAACATGCACAAGGTTCGAGCCGCATGTAGACGGAGCTGGGGCATTTCTGCGGGAATGGAGTGAATAAACTGTGCGGGCCCTGCAGTGTCGTACTTTGCCTTCAGTGTGCCATTACACTGCAGCTTCATCTGAATCTGCACCGGTGCAAGTTTCCACATCGACGGCAAATGGGTTGCGCGGCAACTCAAAATTCTTTTGTTCTTCAAAGTCACCAAAGCGCTGTGCGAACTCAGTGCGCCAGTGCACTCAGTTTATCAGAAAAGTGCGTATTTGGGAACACCGTTGGCATTGGCATGTTCAACATTACTTGGCAACAGGGAAAATGGGGCTGTTGCATTGGTCGCATTTGTGTCTTCCATAAAAGCAGCTTCACTTGAAATGACTTCACTGAGTCATACATGTCAGTGATCATGCGGTCACATCCCTGGAGCTGGAGGTTTAGGCGTCGATAATGAGCTGTTATGTCAGACAGAAATGCCAACTTGTATTTCCACTTTTCATCCCTAAAATTGGAGTCTTTTCCTTTACTTTCCATGAACTGACAGATTTCGTTGCTGAGCTCAAAAACTCTGTTGAGAACTTTTCCCCGACTTAGCCAACGCACCTCTGTATGATAAGGAATGTCAGCAAACTCTGAATCTATCTCCCGCATAAAGGACTGAAATTGCCAGTGATTTAATCCTTTAGCTTGGATAAAGTTTACGGTTTGTATTACAGTGCTCATTACATTGTCCATCTTCAGGACTTTGCCACATAGTGCCTCCTGTGTCCATTATTTCCTCTGTAACGTGCAAATTGGAGTCCACTCCACGGATGAACATGGCCAGCTGTGCAGTATCCGTCATGTCAGTAGTTTCATCCACAGCAAGAAGAGTATGCAATAAAGTCTTTGCTTCTTTCACTCAACTGTGTTCTTAAATCAGTGGCCATCACACAAACTCGATCAGCAATTGTATTTCTACTCAGGCTTACATTTGCCAGCATCTGCTTTTTGTCTGGACATACGAGGTCAAACACCTTGATCATGCAGCTCTTCAGAAATTCTCCCTCGGTAAATGGCCTGGCTGATTTGGCAACAGCTTCACTTTGTGATTTTGCATGGGTAAAAAACGTCTGCTGAAGTGTCAGATTCTTCTTTAACTCTTCTGCTTTCTGTATCTTCTGCTCTGCATTCAGGTCTTTCAGGTTATCCTGATGTTTTGTCTCATAGTGCCATCTTAGATTAAATACTTTAATTACAGCCACATTAGCTCCACAAATGAGATGCACGGGTTTACCGGCAATGTCAGTAAACATGTACTCAGCCTCCCATCGGTTTTTAAAGACTGTTTTCAGAATCAACTTTTTTTCTTCGGCATCGTGAGAGCTAGCTTCGCAAATAACTTGCAGCATCATAAGCTGGACTTGATTAACACGGGAGGAGTTCGGCAAGGCAGCTGAAGCGCTGCATTATGGGATCTGTAGTTTGTGTTACCAGCGCTTCATATCGCCGGGCCATTAATAACAATAATATATAAAATGATCTCGTGGGCCGGATATAATTACAGGCCGGGCCGGATGGGCCTGGAGTTTGACACATATGGTGTAGAGTCAAAAGTTCCAGATTTCTTGGTATGCACATGACTGAGGTCCTCTCTTGGATTCTTAACACCACCTGCCGGCTAAAGAGAGCCAAACTCGCCCTCCCCCCCCATCCTCACCTCCAGCTGTGGCACTGTGTGGAACGGGAACTGCACAGCCTCCGACTGCAAGACCCTACAGTGAATTGTGAGGACAGCTGAAAAGATTATCAGAGTCTATACCCACGATTGACGCCTCCTTCAACAACCGCTGCATCCACAACGACCCCTCTCACCCTTTTCATGAACGATTCACCCTCCTGGCATCTGCCAGAAGGTACAGGACCATCCGTGCCACCACCAGAAGACTCCACAACAGTTTCTTCCCTGAGACCGTCAGATTACTCAACACTTTGCTGCCTCCCAACACTCACCTGGGCTAACCAAACACCTACCCAGTATGACTCGGTACGACTGCACATGCTCTAACCCAGAATGACTCGGTACCACTGCACATTACATAGCTGCATCAGTCACTTTATACTATGGAACTGGGTTTTGCTGTCAGTATTGCTGGTATATTGTGCTGCTAAATTACACAATAGCTTACAGTTTACAGTCCATGCTCTGTGTATTTACTGGCCTGTGTATTTATTGTTTTGTACTGTGTATTTGTTTTGCATTTGTCTTACACTGTTGTATTTGCACTTTATGTAGTCTTGTGTACTGTTCCGTGTTGCACCATGGTCCTGAAGAAACAACATTTTGTTCCAATGTATGCAGGCTATATAGAGGAATGACAATAAAAACCCACTTGACTTTAATGGTATCCCCTAGACATAACATTCCACAAATAGAAGGCAATAGATTACCAGAAGAGACCCACAGGGACCATTATAGTTTCCATTAAAATCAATACAATTCCCATTAAAACCATTCCAAATTCTATAAGGGTTTCTATAAGGGTTTTTAGCAGGTTGAATAAAGGGGGGAACACAGCTAAAATGATTTTTTCCAAATGAAAATCTCACTAATGAACAAGAATCATATTTATATCACAGTGAGATTATGTTCAGGTGAGTTTGAATTAAAGCAATCAATTGGATCAATATAGTTCATATATAGAGTGGGTATATAGTTATAGTAATAATGGTAATAGTTGTAGCTGTTATACAGTATGTATTTACAGCAGTCATGTTCACACAGGCCATGGGCTTGTTCCTGCCTCAGCCACCAGCTCCAGACAGTGATGAGGAGGAGGATCCTGAAGGAGTTGCTGCACACCAGAGCCACGCCTCCATTCCTATGGATCCCGGTAACACACTCAAATAAACTCAACTTTAAGTTTACCCAGTTGAATGGTTCAGTGTTTGCTAATATTAGTTTTGACACTGTTTACAGATCACGTTGAGCTTGTGAAAAGGACCATGGCAGCAGTGAACTTGCCATCCCTGGGCATCCCTGCCTGGGCTCGTGAGATTTCAGATGATCAGTGGAAAGACATGGTGCAGAAGACTCTCCAGTCTCGGCAGAGCTCAGCAGGCCTCTTACTGCAACACAAATGAAATTACCACATGCCTTTATCACTTTCTCCCTTTCTCCTTGCAGCTCATGTTCACATCCCTAATAAAACATCAAAAGAACCTGTAAGATCATGTGACTGAAGTGACAAAGAACAGTTGTTTATTATATATTGTATTTGCTTGAAATGAACGCACCTGATACCACGATGCACAGAATACTCTTAAAAAAAATTGCAGGGTTTGATGTATTTTCAGGTAGTTGTTGTGTCTCAATCATTCCCTCCTGAATTTGAACTCAGTTTCAATATTTTGATGTATTTAACTGCACTGTAAAATCTAGCCTGCTTAGTCTTTGTATAATCTTTTTTCCTTTCAGTATCATCCAGTTCAGTTAATTTCTGTATTATAAGACATGAATGTCTCCTAATAACAATATTCATAGGCTTAATTTGCTTAACATCTTCTGCTTATTGATGCATATACGTGTCCTAAACATTCAGAAATGTATTTGTCTTTCATTTTTAACTTTATTTTTGTTCTGTACATACATGAACATCTGTACAAAATATGACTTTCATAGTATGTAATGCTCTGCCTAATTAAAGTACAACATATGTACATATGACCTGGAAAGCAGCTTAAGATTAGTGTTAGAGTTGGGAAAGGGGGATGGGAAGAGAAAGAGGGGGGCGAGGGTGGAGAGACCCATCCTTTGTTAAATTTCTTCTACAGCGTGTTTTAACTGCCAGACAACAATCACATGTCCAGTTTACTGATAGTGCCAGCTTAGATTCAGGATTTTTGGTATAAAATTAAACTAACATTCCCTCGAAGTGAACTGAAGACTCGATGTTATCCGTGCTAGATTATTTTGCCAAATATATTTGCACAGCTTTTTCCATCCATCAGCAAACATTAAAGCAGTATTTCTCAGATAATAGATTATTTCATGTGATGTAGCAGGTAAACATAGTGTAGCCAAGCATCGACAAGTGCTTCACTGGCAGCCTGTTCAGAGAGTAAATATTCTCTTGGAATGATCAGATCGAGTGAGAATTCACTCCGCAATAGACAAGAGGGTACTACTGTTCAACAGATGAAGGCAAATGAAAGAAAACATGATCTGAAAGGAAAAATCTTCAGGAGATTTAACAAGCAAGGCTGCAAACCTAAGCAATATACATTACAATATACAATTATTTGAGTAATAACCGCAGCCTGCAAGTTACCCATATACCCACCGCTTGGAAAGTTAAACAAGCATCTCTTGTCTGCTTTACGGTCATAAAAAGGCCTGAACAATATTCAACCAGACCTTTCGAGTGCATATTCGCCCCCTTTGTCTTCTATCCAAAAATATTGATTAGGCTCTTAAGAAATGCAGAACCTATTAAAGTAAAGTTCTATGACAAGGTGGAGGTGAGCAAAAAGACGTTCCTACACTTACATTAAACTAACCTTTCCCACTCGACAAGGCAGTTGAAATATGGGAGTTTTTTTTAAGTTTTTTTTTTTTACGTCAAGCTATACAATCCTAAGACAAATAAATGTTAAGGTGGTTAGGCTATGAGATAAAAATAGCTATTTAAAGGGAATCGTTAGGATTTCTTGATAATCAATAATAATAATTTAAAAAATTACATGTAACCATATCATGGAACAATGTGTAATGAGTGATTGGTAACTTGTAGACACATTATTTGAGGTACAGAACATTGAGATACAGCATTGATCTGTAGAATGATAACAAAATACGGAATGGTCTGCTGGTGTTTTAAGAGGTCAGCGCTTTCATTCAGCACCTTGCAGTGTTGTGTTCAGTTCACCAGTAAGGCAGGAAACAGATTAAACATTAAATCCTGTGTTGACACTCAGCATAAATAAAAATCATAGCGATTTTACTGCACAGCAAGGCTTTCGGTTCGTACATTTCAGACTGCCACTAGCACGTGGACCAAGAAACCTCTCAGATTCCTTTAGGTCAGTCGCTGAACTGATGAGAAAAGCTTAAACTTATGACATCTAAGAAGGAAGCATGATGCCTTGTCTTGAGGTATTTGTCATGTACTTTTACACAATTATATTATACTTTGAACTTATTGCATGAGGACACTAAGTATTATCAACAGATAGGTTTCTGCAAGAAACAAACAGCTCTACAGATCCTGCGGTATATTTTGATAGCAAGTTTACATTCATATGTATCACACTGTCCCACAAGAGCAAGGCAACATGATCCAGAATTAAAGACCTACACGCCCTAGTCCCTAAACCTGGCTCAAGCAAATGCGCTCTCAGTGTCACTAATTGGTTGCTTATTATCTTTTAAACAACACAGTCGGTTGCCTAAATGAATATGGCTGTACAGGGCCAAAAAAAAACAAAAAAAAAAAAACCAAACAGGGCAAAAGTAAACTGTAGTAGTACAATTCAAATAGTGTTTGAATGATGGGTTTTTTGTGATTTGGTGTTGCCATTGAAATGAGGGAGGGGGATGGAGAGGGAGAGAGAATGGCAGTTCTTCATGATTGTGTGCTGGCAAGGATTTTGCAGAAAGGCCTCTCCAAGAGGAAATGAAGGAAAGAGGCAGAGACAAAAGGAGGAATGGAGGGAGGGAGTATACAGCAGACGACATTTCTGGACAAATACGAGTGGGACAGTCTAGGCGTGGTGCAGGTGACTGGTTGTGGTGTTCCTCAGTCAGAGGGCTTCCTGATTAGCAGTCAGGTACTCTTCTGCCCGCTTGTGGGACTCCAGAGCCTTTATAGTGTACACATCCTGTGGCAGCTCTGACTTCCGTCGCATCAGCACCTTGTCCTTCTTTAGATCTTTCATTCCCTAAAAGGAATTAGACATTTGTTGAACTTTGTGCACAAAATCTAACTTCAGCTGCTACCATCTCCTCTCCTAACTGTACTTATCTGTGGTCCACCTCCACACTACCTGTATCCATCTCCTCCTCTTCCCCACCTGCTGCCTTCACCGGCTCCTCACCCTCAACCATCCTCTCCTCTCCAGCTCCACACCATCTAATCTGCTCTACCTGCATCCAATCAGTGTGGTTAATTGCAGATGTGTCTGAACTGTAGTAATCAGTGGCATGCATGTGCTTGGTCTCTATAAATATTTCAGGGAATTAAGGTTTCATTATGTGTGTGCATGTGCTGCCAACGAATCACCCAATTTTATTGTTCACACAACAACTCGAAATTTAGGAGTTTATCTACACAAAGTTCATAAACGAGGGCCCTGGTAAACAGCTATGACAAATTTCCATCTCTGTGACATCTACAAACATGTTTGGGAGTAATAATTATTTTGGTGCATGTACATAAGAACAAGGAATAGCATACAATAGACCATGCTGTTACACGAATATAATCCATGCTTTCCTAAATACTCTGCCTTATCAGGAAACTGACTGTTAAAAAGCGCTGACATACCCCAACATAACGCCACATCAACAATTATAGTCTCTTAAAATTAATTTATTTATTTTAAATCATTCATTATTAGTCGTTCAATTATGTGGAGCATCTGCCATACAATTCCCTGCTTATAAGCTGTTATGAGAAACAATAACAAATTACAAATGGAGGATTAATATAAACCCATCATTTACATTACAGCCAAAATTCCTGTCAGTCATGCTGCTATAAAAAACAATAAAAAATAAAAACATGTAATGCATACCTTCTAATTTGAGAATTCAACTGCACTGTGTTATAATTATTTTTATATGTTAGGGTACCAAATAAGAGGTTTATGCATATTACACTTACTGAGCACTTTATTAGGAACACTGTACTAATACTAAGAAGGGTAGGACCTCCCCTTTCCTCAAAACAGCCTAATTTCTTCATGGCATAGATTCCACAAGATCTTGGAAACATTCCTCTGAGATTCTGTTCCATGTTGACATGACTGCATCACTCAATTCATGCAGGTTTTTCAAGTGCACTTTCATGCTGTGAATCTCCCATTCTACCACATCACAAAGGTGTTCTATTGGATTTAGATCCAGTGACTGAGAAGCCCATTGAAGAACACTGAACTCACAGTCATGTTCATGAAACAAGTTTGAGACTTGAAACTTTTGATTTGTGACATGATGCATTATCATGCTGGAAGTAATCATTAGAAGACGGGTAAATTGTGGCCATGAAGGGATGCACACAGTCAGCAACAATACTCAAACAGGTTGTGGCATTCAAGCGCTGATTGATTTGTATTAACAGGCCCAAAGTGTGCCAAGAAAACATTCCCCACACCATTACTCAGCTTTCTGTTCTTGGCTGACAGAAGAACTCTACATGGTGTTCTGCTGTTGTAGCCCATCTGCCTCAAGGTTTTATGTGTTATGCATTCTGAGATGCTTTTCTGCTCAACACAATTATACAGAACGGTTATCAGAGTTACTGTAGCCTTTCTGGTTGTAGCTCAAACAAGTCTCCACTGACCTCTCTTATCAAAAATGCGTTTCTGTCTGCAGTCTTGCTGTTCATTGTGTGTGTGAAAATCCCAGGAGATCAGCAGTTATAGAAATACTCAAACCGGCCCATCTGGCACCAACAATCATGTCACTGTCAAAATCATAGAGATCACATTTTTTCCCCATTCTGATGGTTGATGTGAACATTACGTGAAGCTGCTGGAATGCATTGGCATGATTTTATGCACTGCAGTCACAAGACTGCTGAACAGATAATTGCATGAATGAGCGAGGTGTACAGGTGTTCCCAATAAAGTGCTCAGTGAGTGTATATCAATGAAGTTAGGTTAAATTTCAGTATTTGCATTTGAATTGCAGCATCACAAAAAAAGTGAAGATTCTGCTAGGCAGTGAGATGGCTGATGATAAATACTGTAGCAATACCTGTGTGGCCTCAGATTCCACAGTCTTCTTCAGCAGCTGGATGTCCTCAGCAGTGGGAGTCTCTGTCTCCATGGAATAGTGTGGCATCCCTTGGTTTTCATTATACATTATATACTGTTCATGTACAGACAGAGACAAAACCACTTGCAAGTAAGGTCATGTGGGCACATATTTGTAACAACCAAATTGAACAGAATGTTTAAAAATCTGCTCAGGAATAACATGCCACAGAAATAATTTATTTGCATTCAAGTTAACTGAAAATAGGAATGACTGACCGCATCCTGAGGCAGACCATGTTGGAAACTCGGATGGATCTTTGTAATCTGACAAAATAGAAAGATTATGGCTTCACACAGACCAAACTTTATAAAACCATAATTAAACTGTATGATTCTTTGTAAAGGCCTGTCCTCAGAAGAAGACTCCAAGACACTGGAGTGAGGCCCTGTGATAATTAGATTTGCCGTGGAAAACTGAAAAAGACCCCAAGATGTCCTTCACCCCAGCACACACTGACTTCAGTTACATTTTCTTCAAAACATTTACCACAGGGATATACCCAATCTTATACACAAAAGAACAGCTTGGCTGCAGGTTTTCCTTTCAATTAAGCAGGAGCTTCACCTGTTTTAATCAATTGATCTTGGCCTTCAATTGACTATTAGGTGTGGCTCCTGCTTGTACGGAATGGAAACCTGTAGCTACAATGACCCTTTGCTGAGAAGATTGGACACTGTTTAATTACAGTACAAAAAAAACAACCACTTGTTAAAAGTCCCTGAATTAAGACAGTACTGACTTCAGAAGTTCAATGCCTCATTAATTCAACAATAAGATAAACATGTCAGCATAGATGTGGTTTCACAGATCACTCCTTTGTCTTTTATATAAATGAGTTTCTTTGATTTTCTGTCTGAGTGATGCAGCAAGGTTCACAATCTCTACCTGAGGATTTTGTTTAGCAAGCTGTTCAATCTTGTGCCAGATCTCTTCCCTCTCCTTAAGTTTGTACTTCTCCCTGGGGAGAGGGAAAACAGAACCATTTACTGTGTGATTTGTATCAGAACTGCATAGACAACATAAAAGGTCTCTTCAGGTCTCATAGGGGGGGATGGGGGGGATCATCACTTAACATGTGTGGAGCCATTATGCAGAGACTATGTATTTCTCTTTGCTTCTTCGCATTCTAGCATATGTTTCCCTTTGTCTAGTTCTCTTCACTCCTTACTTTTGCTTCTCGGCTTTGTACTGCTGAGTGCAATCATCAAACAGCTTCTGGTTCATCTCCATAAAGAGCTTCAGAGCATTATAAATAAGTCCATGGATTGTCCTGCAGCAAAAAGAGGACCATCATTACAATAGGACAATAAAAAGCACTGCCAATATAGGAAAAGCCATTCATAGGTATCAGCATGCAGGGGGTTTTTTTCTTCACACACAATGAGATGATCAATTCTGTGTTCAGGAGCAGTGATCACAGTGCAATCCATGAAGGTTCCTTACTTGTTCCAGTGACTTTTGGAGTTCTTATAAAGAGCAGGGAACATGATGGGGAGGATTTTGGCAGCATTGTCACTGATCAAACTCATGATATATTCATTGTTCCAGTAATACAGTGCCCGCTCAGCAACCTGAAGCATAAAGGACAAATTTAGTTCATAAGTGTGGGAATAACAAAAGTTTAGTTTAGTTGGGCTAGCCACCAGAATGCAGCACAGCTAGAAACAATGTTTTATTCAAGGTTTTCCTTTCATAAATGGTGATCTACCCTAACGGGCAGACAAGAAAACCGGTAGAAGCTTTCCAACTGGGCACGCCAAAGTAGATCAACATCCAAATTTTAAACAATAGGGAATCAGTTGCCATTCCTGGACAGCAAAACTTTGAACACTGTAGCAAGGCACAGGATGGGAAATATGACTACAAAACTGATATACTCATAAAATAAACAAAATAACATTTCAACCAAAGAAAACTGAACAAGCATATTTGCACCTAGCACCTAGGTAGTGTGGTTGCTTACCTGAAAGTGTGGACTTGATACACACTTGGCTAGCTGTCTAAACAGAGGCTCCATAACTTTTACAAATTCTGAAGGCTCAATAACGTCCAGGATTTCCTCCAACTCATTCAGGAACATCACCTCCTTAGGACTATGGGTCTTGGGCCAGAACTTCAAGAGACCCATTATAACCTGGAGCATGAAAACATGATATAACAGAACATAAGTGGGACAAAAAAGAAAAACACTTTAGTTTTTTTTAGAAAAACTAAAATGTACACTCCCATTAAAACAAAATGCAATTTAAAATAATTTGAGCTGTAAAGGCTGTAGTACCGACCGGTTCAGTGAGACTGCTGTCTTTTTCCAAAAACTGAACAACACAGTATGCCAGCTGCAGGAAAAGGAAAAAAGACCTCTTAGCCTATCAAAAACACTAACAAATAAAATCACTGTATATGAAAACTCCAGTCCTTAAGAACACATGCATTAGATTAATTTTGCAATAGGTCAGTAGAGCATATCTTGCATCAAATATAAGCCTAAAAAGGGGACATTAATAGAAAAATACCTGCGGGTGATAGACACTGAGTGACTTGACCTTGTGCAGTGGCAGGAGCACTCGAATCAGGAACATTTTATGCTCCTCTTTCAATGGCAGGGCAAAACCATTAATTATACTGGGGGAAGAAAAAAAAAAAACCCACATGTTCTGGTCATATGATGTACCAGGTGCATTCAATTCAATATAGAGCAGAACGACCCTTAGGTCTGATTCATCACTGAAACATGTCTATTGCACGCGCTACTCACCTTCCTAGAATTTCCAAGAGCTCTGCAATGTTCTTCAGCTAGCTGTCACAAAGCATTTGCTTGTTTGTTATGGGACAATTTAAAGCAAATATAAAACTACAGCTATAACTATTACATGACTTTGTACATGATTTTAAAAACCTAGAAGCTCATTCGACTTTGTTAAAGTATGCGGGAATAGATACTTACAGACAATACAAACTTTTGGTCAATGTATTTTTTGGCGATATTAGGCTGGAAATCAGGTGACTCCAAGAACCGTAAAAAGAATTCATACACCAGCTAAATGAGCAAAGAACAGTAGAAGACAAAATCAGTCATATATACACTTAAATCTGGGTTTCAATTCAATTCTATTTGTATAGCGGATTTTATAATAGACATTGTCTAAAAGCAGCTTTACAGAAATATCAACACAGTATATAGATATTCAAGGTGCAAATTTATCCCAATTTTGCAAGCCGGTGGCAACCGTGGCAAGGAAAAACTCCCCAAGATGTTAAGAGGAAGAAACCTTGAGAGGAAGCAGACTCCGAAGGGAACCTGTCCTCATCTGGGTAACAACAGATAGTGTGAAAAAAGTTCATTATGGTTTTATATGAAGTCTGTTTGGCCTTAGAAGCAGCCATAGTTCCAGCAATCTGGAATTGGAGTAGATGTGAGCTCCATACAGAGGCAGGACATCCGAAACGGATCAGGATCTCTAGTATCTCCATAAAATCGTGTGTGGCTCGACAATTTCCTGATTAAATGTCATCACTGCAATACAGAGCACAGACTTCATCTTGCCTTTATTGTGTCACATATTGCTGGCTAACTGCTTTGTCACAATGCACCTACATGACTTCCCACGACACCTCAGATGGTAAATGTTTTGCCAGCTACCTGGGGGTGGGTGTTTTTCCCCCTTCACTCCACTGTCAGGCATAGGCCTTTAGTTTTTAAAAGGGCAGCCACAAAATTCAGGGGACCATTATTCATAAAACAGACTGCACATCTACTAATTGAATAGTGTATTAGTGTTAAGGTGGCACAGAGGGTCATACTTGCCTGCAGGTGAGGCCAAGCTGCTTCCAGTGTAGGCTCATCCTCCTCAGGATCAAATTCTGCTCCAGTAGGATTAGAAGAAGGAGGCAGGGTCCTAAATAGGTTCACTGAAAACTACAGCAACAAAAAGACATAATGGACAATTTACTAGCAAGCTTTATTTTCAGGTATGATCAAAATTATTTATCAATACCACATAAGTCAATACATCTTTCCTATTGCGCACGGCTAGAAGTACCACATATAATATAATGTGACATGACAATATTGTCACATCTTCATATATTTATCTCTCTGGATTTCATTCATGTTCTCAAAAATGTATAGCTTCTAATAAAAAGGGCAGCAGGTTTGATGGAGGAAGAGGTACTTAACATTATTGTGCCTCTGCGGTATTAAAGTAATATCCTTTTATGCTCGGAAATGGAAATTCACAGAGATAGGAAAGACTACATGAAGATGCCCCAGCTGTTCCTGGGATTAGCAATGTTCAAAACAGAGATGTCAGAGGTTAGCAATCTACTTAATTTATTGCACATTGGTCAATTCCTCAGATATAGACTGGCAGCTTTGTTTTACAGAGAGGGGATGGGGCAATTTAAAATCTTAAGCAAGGCAGGGAAGGAGAAATAGAGTTGCATGGATTATTCAACTGGTTTGTATAATTCTGCAACCTTAAATTCATTCATGTAGGTGTGTGAATGTCTTAGAGCAAAGCAGATCCACGCTCTGCAGGGCTGCACTTTAACTTTTTTTTGGTGCTACAGAGGCTGAAAGTTTTTTACAGAAGATTTTGCTTAACATTGACTATGTTTACATGGACAGCAGTAATCGAATTACTGACATCCTGAATAAGACAATATTGTGATTAAGGTGTTTACATGAGTTGCTTTTAGAATATTCCTTTCATGTTCCTGTT
The DNA here is from genome assembly GCA_012411365.1 of Ameiurus melas. Classification (NCBI taxonomy): domain Eukaryota; kingdom Metazoa; phylum Chordata; class Actinopteri; order Siluriformes; family Ictaluridae; genus Ameiurus; species Ameiurus melas. The sequence continues at coordinate 12,022,954 of CM022755.1, read as the reverse complement.
TGACATGTTAGAAGCGATTAATGGCACACGTCATTACGTCACCGTGCCACGCTGGCCGACATTTCCTCCAGAATTTCACGCATCAACATACAGTTCATCTTCATTATGGTACCATATATGGTTTTGTAACTTATGAAGGTTTCAAGTGTGGTTAATTATGTCATACTACACGTATTTTTCGTACTATAAACATTAGAGATGTACCGATGTATCTGCTGATAGCCCATAGCATGAAAAATAGCCTTTATCGGCCGATACACTATCTCTAATGTATATAGTAGGAAAAATAGATGTATTTCGGCTACTATATAGTAGGTATGTATGTGGTTTCAGACGCAGCCCATGGCTACAAGCAATCGCCTATTTACACGTAGAGTATGACATATAGTTTAAAGACAACCGAAGATCAGGGCCAATTATATCCTGTCAATCAAAACAGGGTGGAAAAACACATCAATTTCGTGCTGTGTGTAAAGATGATGTCTCTTGTGTGGAATGATGACAAAACTGCAGTTTGTAAGCTCTATAATCTTACAAACTTTTAAAAATAACGTGTTTCCTGACTAATTACTGTGAAACAACTTATTGAAATGGTTTTTATTTGCATTTCCTTCAGAATTGTGGAATTAACTATTATTAATTTAAAAGAAGGCATAAAAGGCAGAACTATCGGTATCGGCTTAGAAATTTTGTATGGGTGCATCTCTAACATACATGTATTTCTCCTACTATATAGTAGGTAAGTATGTGGTTTCAGATGCAGCCGTGCTCTCGTTTGCCATAAAATGGTTGAGCACTGCCATGTGTATGTGTCCTGTCGCAAAATGCGGTGAAAACTCCCACACTATGTTAATAGTGTGATTAAGGTGTTTACATGTCAGTAATGCACATCAATAATGCAACTAAAACAGGAATAATCCAGGTCTTAATTCGATTAGTCTTTACTTCGAGTATCACTTTATTCGGATTAATGTAATCAATAATCGCGGTTTACATCATATGTGTCAAACTCAAGGCCCGCGGGCCACATCCGGCCCGGCGTGTAATTATATCCGGCCCACGAGATCATTTTATATATTATTGTTATTAATGGCCCGGCGATATGAAGCGCTGGTAACACAATAAACTACAGATCCCATAATGCAGCGCTTCAGCTGCCTTGCCGAACTCCTCCCGTGTTAATCAAGTCCAGCTTATGATGCTGCAAGTTATTTGCGAAGCTAGCTCTCACGATGCCGAAGAAAAAAAGTTGATTCTGAAAACAGTCTTTAAAAACCGATGGGAGGCTGAGTACATGTTTACTGACATTGCCGGTAAACCGGTGCGTCTCATTTGTGGAGCTAATGTGGCTGTAATTAAAGTATTTAATCTAAGATGGCACTATGAGACAAAACATCAGGATAACCTGAAAGACCTGAATGCAGAGCAGAAGATACAGAAAGCAGAAGAGTTAAAGAAGAATCTGACACTTCAGCAGACGTTTTTTTACCCATGCAAAATCACAAAGTGAAGCTGTTGCCAAATCAGCCAGGCCATTTACCGAGGGAGAATTTCTGAAGAGCTGCATGATCAAGGTGTTTGACCTCGTATGTCCAGACAAAAAGCAGATGCTGGCAAATGTAAGCCTGAGTAGAAATACGATTGGTGATCGAGTTTGTGTGATGGCCACTGATTTAAGAACACAGTTGAGTGAAAGAAGCAAAGACTTTATTGCATACTCTCTTGCTGTGGATGAAACTACTGACATGACGGATACTGCACAGCTGGCCATGTTCATCCGTGGAGTGGACTCCAATTTGCGCGTTACAGAGGAAATAATGGACATTAAATCGATGCACAGAACAACGACTGGAAAAGGCATTTTTGAAAATGTATGTCAAAGTATAACCGACATGAAACTGCCCTGGGACAAACTTTTTGCACTTACAACTGATGGAGCACCATCTATGTGTAGTGAAAAAAGTGGACTAGTGGGAAGGATGCGAGTAAAGATGCAGGAGGAGAACTGTACTGGTGAGTTAAAGGCATATCACTGCATCATACACCAGGAAGCACTATGTGGCAAAGTCCTGAAGATGGACAATGTAATGAGCACTGTAACACAAACCGTAAACTTTATCCAAGCTAAAGGATTAAATCACTGGCAATTTCAGTCCTTTATGCGGGAGATAGATTCAGAGTTTGCTGACATTCCTTATCATACAGAGGTGCGTTGGCTAAGTCGGGGAAAAGTTCTCAACAGAGTTTTTGAGCTCAGCAACGAAATCTGTCAGTTCATGGAAAGTAAAGGAAAAGACTCCACCAATTTTAGGGATGAAAAGTGGAAATACAAGTTGGCATTTCTGTCTGACATAACAGCTCATCTCGACGCCTTAAACCTCCAGCTCCAGGGATGTGACCGCATGATCACTGACATGTATGACTCAGTGAAGTCATTTCAAGTGAAGCTGCTTTTATGGAAGACACAAATGCACCAGTGCAACTTGCCCCATTTTCCCTGTTGCCAAGTAATGTTGAACCAAGTCGGCACAACGGTGTTCCCAAATACGCACTTTTCTGATAAACTGAGTGCACTGCGCACTGAGTTCGCACAGCGCTTTGGTGACTTTGAAGAACAAAAAAAGAATTTTGAGTTGCTTCGCAACCCATTTGCCGTCGATGTGGAAACTGCACCCGTGCAGATTCAGATGAAGCTGCAGTGTAATGGCACACTGAAGGCAAAGTACGACACTGCAGGGCCCGCACAGTTTATTCACTCCATTCCCGCAGAAATGCCCCAGCTCCGTCTACATGCGGCTCGAACCTTGTGCATGTTTGGTAGCACATATCTGTGTGAGAAGCTCATCTCAGTGATGAAGACTAACAAAACAGCACACAGGAGTCATCTCACTGATGAGCATCTGCAGTCCATCCTGAGAGTCTCCACAACACAGAACCTCACACCAAACATAAACGAACTTGTTGCCATAAAAAGATGCCAGGCGTCCAGCTCTGATAAAATAACATAAGAGCAAAGACAACTGAATGATTTGATTTGTTATTGCCGAAAAGCACAGATTTTATTTATATTTCCAGGTTTTGTTATGAAGCATGTTTATATTTTGACAGGATATATTTTTATGGAGAGCAAAATCTTTAGAGATATTTCAATTTTAAGTTTATTTTTTATATAAAATGACATAAGAGTAAAGAAATTTGAATGTTTGTTCTTTTAACATTTACTTTATTTCTAACTTGTATAATTTAGACATAATATTTTGCTCTCCATAAAAATATATCCTAAGTTATTTAAGGTTTGGGTTGATTTATTCCGGAATAATATTCCTGTCTGTTTTTATTCATATTTATGTTCAAAAAAGTTAAGTTTTAAAAGTTTAGTTTTAGTGTGTTCAATAAATGTTTAGCCTGTTCGGCCCGCGACCTAAAGTGTGTTTTGGATTTTGGTCCCCTGTGCAATTGAGTTTGACACCCCTGGTTTACATGGTAGTTTCTTAATCAGAGTATTGTCTTAATCAGGTTAATATCGGATTATCGTTGTCCATGCAAACATACCAACAGTCAGTTTTGTTTATATAGCCCAATATCTCTAAAATCACAACCAAAAACATCTTCCATATATTACACTTCACATGCAAACCAGCAAACTCCCCCAAACCGTGCAAAACTGTGATGCACAGGTGCTACTGCGGTAAATTCATTCATCGCAGAGACCGATTTTTTCGCAGCATGTGCAACGTATGCGTTACATTTTACAGCCCTGCTCGAATAAACTGAGTTGCAGGTAACAGAGACAGCCCCCACCCCCCCTCCCCCATTTAAAAACTGCTCTTTCAAAGGCCTAAAACACACATTACAGTAGAATAAACACCTAAGATGACTCATCTGTGATTATCAGTGAAGTGTTCCCCTTACAAGCATCACATAAGGAATGAGACACTCAACATTGTGAAACAGGCAGTACCTTACAGGACTACGAATAGTTCCTAGAAAAATTATTCATGCTGCCATGGAAACAGAATTTTCAGGCAAAACGTCATGCAACCTGGTGTAATTTCAAAAGGATCATTCCACGTCAAAAAAAACTGAAACGCAACTCATGACACGTCATCATCTAATATAAAATACTGCATAAGACAAAGAAATTAAATAACCCTGAGGTTTCCATTCTTGTATTTATTGATTTTGAACAATAATAACGTTGGGGCTTGCACTTGTGCCTCAAAATAGAGTTGCCTCTAAAAATATTCATTTAAAAAAAAAAAAAGGCTTGTATTTAGAATTTGATTGGCCTGCAGGTCAATACATATGTGAGGAGATCCTGTATTTAAAAAGAGAGATGGATGGAGATGATGCAAGTGGGGGGGAAATACCTCCAAAGAAAATTGCCTTTACTAGACTATGCAAATCATACACAAGATTATTGCACAGGCATACAGTTAAACCTCCTACAATTCCAAGCAAAATGAACTTCCACCACCAAAATCCAGACTTATGTACTACTCTTTTCACAGAATCATATTAGATATTGCCCTGCAAATAATAACGATTGAGTTTTTAAAGATGAGACAAAAGGAGTGAGTAGGATTTATAAAGATGAGAAATTATGAGACAAAATATACTCTATAATGTGATATTCCTGAGATGCTGTATAGCCCTTTAACGGTATTTCCCAGTAAGTACTGTGGCAGGGGTCTCAGGTTGGCACTACTGGGAAATTTTTATGTACATGTGTCATTCTCCAACTCAGATATTTCAAACTCCATCACTTCAATTTAGGCACAAAAGTAGTAACAGATGAGAACCTCAGCCAATCAGGGAAGGTAAAGAGAGAGATGACATGAGTGTAAAGGAAATAAACAGGAGTGAGGGAAAGAGTTCTGTTAAGTGTGCCACCACTATTCTCTTTCGTTAGAATGTTGGCGAACAAAATATACAGATTGCACAACAAAATACACATTATACAGAGAAGGGGGGGGGGTGACCCAGTGGAAATGAACAGGTGTTTGAATTTTGTTCTATACATTATATTTTAGCGAGCTAACTACAGTTAACAGTCTAACTGCATCTAATAGCCCTGGAGATGAGCAGCACCTCAGAAAGCCCGTTAATAAATACTGCATAAGGAGCAACAAGTTTTACTGCAGCAGGCAGTACTTTATAATGTGCTCTAAAGAACAGTCTTTGTTCCAAGAAGCTAGACCCATCCTGAGCTGAGATATTGAGGTTTCCAAAAACAGCTGTATCACCAAAATTTGTTGTGTGCCACAACACAAAGATGGCCATTGTAGTGAAACAAAGTTTAAAAAATAAATAAATAAATAAATAAATTTTAATAGTAAAAATTAAAAGAGACAAAAAAAACCCCCGATGAGAATACTTAGAGGTAAGATGCAATGACTCAATTCATACATCCTGTAGCTTTGAAAGTTTTTGCCAAGTTCCTCTCTCTAGAGGAATTATCAGAGACAAATTACTGATGTTGTTCCGAAAAGTTACAATTTAAGATGAAGTGTAAATTAGTTAGAAATGAAGCCTGGTGTAAACAGGTAGTTAAGTAACTATAATGGAAGATAACTATGGGCTGTATATTATCAAAAGATGCGTTAAAGTTATTTTCCACATTAGCTAACTAGATTATAGGATTGTATAATGATAATGTGTAATGTATCTTGATACGACGGGCTCTTGATCCAATATGCTTTTCATATCCTTCTCATATCTTTATTATACAGTCCAACAGACTGTATAATAAAGTGGACTATTCATCATAAAATGGAACTTATATTAGGTGAGCTGTAATAAACATTTAAACTTAAATCAAGCCCACACTCCCTCTGAAAATGCAGCTTCCTCTTTCTACAGGGGTTTAAAATACAAAATAAAATACAAAACAACCATACTTCTCAAAAGCATATTGTCTTTCACGAGCCGTTATGCGAGAACACTAGCCCGTGAAAAGCAGAAACGGTTATGTAAAATCCCCTAAGCTCCTTCCATACGTCAGACAGTTAGTTTTCCGGTAAGTTCCACTGCTACAGTGTGCAGAATCCACCTAATACTGCAGACATGCCTGACATCACCCCAGTGTGCTGGTCAACAAGATGAAAACAAAGCTGAATGCAAAACACTCTTTCGCTGTTTGGTTCGATCCAGGCCAAAGATTGCAGTAACTGGGGAGTTCATAGCTGCAGATATGAGACCTCTTGGTACAGAGAACACAGGATTCAAAGACACGCCTAGCACTAGAGAGAGAGAGTGGCCTGACTTGACAGCAAGAGTCACGGATCATAAAAAACACTGTCAGTATGAAGTTTCAGTTATTGTACTTTTATAATGTTGAATGTTAAATGTTAAATCAATTCAGGCAAAAATTATCTCTGCTGTATTGAAAATATATGACAGAGGCACAACCGTATATGGTGGGCGAGGCAACTTGCAAATAAATCTGAAGGGGCATAAAAACAACTTTTCTGATTTCTCTGGAGACTTGTGGCACAGAAAAGCTAACGGACAGGTTTGACCTTTCCATCTTCGTAAACATGTCAGAATGTGCACATAGGTGCGTGTGCGCTCTCACCATAATGACAGCCTCGGGGTAGATGCATTCAGTAACTACATCACGATTGTGTGTGATGTACTCCACCATCTCATTCAGTCCAGCACGCTTCACCTCCTTGTACTTGAGGTCACTGAGAGGATCCATCACGAAGTCAAACAGTACACAACACTGGCGCAGCTTCTGAACAAACAACTCCTCCCTGTCGATGGGCGGGGCATCTAAAATTCAGAGACAAAAACATTAAAAGACCATTGGAGTTTTTAACATGTGTATGTATATAAAAACCCGATTACAGAAGCCAAGGGATGCTGTTTGTATTTTGATAGCATTGCTGTTGTTAAACTGTCTGTAGGCGTCCACAATGTGCATTGTACAAGACTGTTTTCACCAACTTATTTTAGTGCTCGTACAACCGTAAAAGTTGAAAATAAACTAAAAGAAAAAAGAAAAAACAGAAAAAACAACCAGCCCGATCAAACATTTTGTTATCCTCATTGCAAAATACACCGTTCCACACCCAAGTACTAATGCTGAATTTTGTGGCCCTTCTGCCAGGCACACCAAACAGAGAATATACATTTATAAAGCAATAAAATAATGAGATCACTGAAATCATCACTCATGTGAGATACTCGGGTCATGTCAATGCCATTTTTAAAAAGAACATTAGCGAGCTAGAGGTGCTTTTCTATTGGACAGCACAGCACTCTTTTGTAGGAGTCTAGTGAGAGTCTGATGAAGTATCTTCCTTATTTCCAATATCTTTTTTTCTGGCAGCTTTAGGAAGGAATATGATATACAAACTTATCATAGAATGACCCATGCAGGCACATGCAGTATTCTTCCATGTTAATCAGTGTGGACCTTTAATACACACATACCATATGTTGCTGTACTGTACTGCCCAGTGTAAAATCTCAATTAGATGTACATAAGCCACTTTTCCACTGCATGGTACAGCTCAAGTCGACTTGGCTTGCTTTTCCAATGCAGTTTAGTGCCACCTCAATGTGGGTGCCATCTCCCACTCGCCTTTCCAGTATCTATTAAATGGCACAGATTCATTCAGGCACAATACAGAACGACTCATTAAGGAGAAATCCGTACCCCCTCCAGGCTCGGCTCGCTAGGAACCTCAAACAAAGTGGTACTAAAAAAAAAAAAAGTACTATCCACAGTGGAAAACCTCCAAAAAGCGAGCAGAGCTGAGTCGAGTTGAACTGTGCAGTGGAAAAGCATCAATAGATGCCCCATTACACATCGACTCTTACAGCACCGCTGTGTACCAGGGTGGTGAGGTCTGTACTATGGAACCAAATGGGTTGGAGCAGAGAGGAAATATACTAGTGATTTACTGGCCCAATATTAGTAAAGTTGTTTAAAAAAATAGAAAGGAGAACAAAATACAGGTGCTAAAATAGTGGCCAGGGCTCAGAAGACTAAAAGCCAGTCAAATAGACAAATACAAACTATTACTGAACTAGCCAACTAATCGTAGGTAGCTTAGAAAAAAAAACACAGAGTGGAGAATAAAACACACCTCAAAAGAGATCAGGTACTGCAATTGACTCCTGGCAGCCGGACTAAAGACCAACACCAAACAACCAAATGAATCCACATCATTAAAGAACTAGCCAGCTACAACAAATTGAGATTTGTCTGGTTCAGGGTATTACCTGCTGAGATTTGGGTGACACCATGCAGATACAATACATCTGAATCCGACAGAATCTCCCTTTTGTGAAGAGCTGATTGGACAGCTAACACACTAATCAACGTAAATGTGCATTGCAGCATGTCTAAGCCTGGTTTCTGACTACTAATGTGGCTTGTGTTACATTCTAACTGCATTTTGGATTGTACAGTTAGAGAGCTTTTGTGGTTGTGTTGGTCCTCAACTGTAAAAGGATAGGAAGTTCGGAAGTAAAAGAAATTGCTTGAGGTCACCTAGAGATGGCGATGAATTGTGTAGCTTCACAGATACAGTCATGAAGCATCGGCCAAAAAGAAATTAATAAATAGAGAACCAGAAACACATTTCAAAGCCTTATTTATCCAAAGTAATTAATAATTTCAGTGACTTATTTATTACTTTTATGGTAATTCCTGTAGCCCCTGAAGAACCCAAAAGTCAGCAGAACTTTAAATTAAAAACAAAAAGCCTCAAGGTCCATCAACATCCATCCACTTACATTTTATTTATTACATTTTTACAGTTATTACAAGTATTTTTGTTGGTCAAACTATATGGATTCTACAATAAATAAATAAATAAATAAATAAATAAAAATGCAGCAGACACAGGCTTGCAGCTCATGAAAATAAATCCTGTATCTCAAAATACTCAAAGAATTTATAATACAGAAATATCAACCTGAGAAGAGCTCTAATCAGCTAATTAACTCAAGTTTAACTCAAATAAACAAACCAGAAATACAACATGCAAAATCTCCCATGACTTTTATTCTTGGAAAGTGCATTAGGAAACTCCCAATTCCCAGACTGGTTCATTACACACAACCACAATCATGAGGAAGATGAGAAGATGGGGAAGTAAATTTTGCATTTCAGTCTGGAGGAAGAGTGGAGAGACACAGAATCCATGTTGCTTGAAGTCCAGTGTGACGTTTCCACAGTCAGTGATGGTTTGGGGTTCCATGTCATCTGCTGGTGTTGGCCCAGTGTGTTTTCTCAAGTCGAGAGTCAAAGCAGTGTCTACCAGGAGATTTTAGAGCAGACAAGATGAGCTTCCAGAACACCTCAGCAGTACCACAGGCTGATTGCATCCATGCCATGCATTGATGCAGTAATTCCTGCACAAGGAGCCCCAAGCAAGGGTCGACATTTCTGTATTATAAATTCTAAATTCTAATATTGTGAGATGGAAATGCAGTTTTGGAGGATTCAGTCGGTCAATAGAACAAATTAAGGTGGGTAAGATTTGAGAGAAAACCCACTGTCAACATGTTTATATGACAACAAACCAAAAAAAAATCCTATTAATTTGGCATCACGTCCATGGCTTTCTTTCTCCACTATTGTATGGTTGGCATGACGAGAGACGCTGTGCATTTGTGCAGAAGCTTTGTTTGGAATACACATAATGCGCATATAAAAGAATATCTGAATTGGATTGCAATGTTTAGGGTACACATAATCCGGAATCTGCAAACAGACTGAATTCATTCAGATTGAAAAATCTTCATCGAAGATCACAGTTCAGAAACGTGTTTGCGCTATAGTCCGGAAATCGCATGCTCAAATCCAAACAAAGAATCCACTGGTAGTCCAAGAGAGCAAGCTTGGCTGTGCTGTCACAGCAACATTAGTCAATCATCGGCATCTGTGAGCTCATGTATGCAGAAGTGGGCGGATAGCACTTTCGTCAGTATGTGTGATGCCGCCCTGTTATGCAGCATGAGCAGCAGCTTTAAAAGATGCAGTTCGTAGCTTCAGGCATTTCAGGTGAAAGCACGTTAGCCTTCACCCTCTCGAGCTGGTAATGTTCGTATGACGGGGAGAGCTGGATGGTGGGTGAGAACTGGGCAAGATTAAATATATTAGATAAAATCAAGGGGAAAGTCACAGTATTTCCTCGCACCCAATAACCAGAGCCTCATGATGAGATGTCTGCCTGTACACAACCTCAGACCTGACCCAGTTTACTGCTGAACAGCAGTCAGTCAGTCATGAGACTGAACTTTCATAACTCCAGGGCCAAATGAACTCCCACAACCCAAGTGACGGCACAGATTCTCCTCTCAGCAAACACCAATGAAACATTTATTCCCATACTCAAACAACTGTCAGCTTCACTCATACCCTGTACAAACATATGACGCTGACGATAAGCGCAGTCATGCAAAAATACACAAAAGCAGGATAGAGAGACTACAAGGCTTCCTGTCTTTGCCATGTTGACCGGTGCCAGAATCCTTACAGAATTCACGAGTCAGTGTGTAGACGGTGCCACAAACACACACAACTGCCATTTTAGCTGAACACGCATCTGCTTAGCATCACTCTGCAGAAGTGTGCGCACGTGTACCGATACTATTAGATTGACTTCAGTAATTCTATTCGAACTTACCTGATACATGATAATATATTGATCCCTGAAGTAGTAAAAAAAAAAAACTTTTTTTTTTTTATGCTTAGTCCTACTGTGAATGCATTTCTATAGAGCAGACACACGTGATGAAGGATGATCAAAATTTTGAGAAGTTCAGTGATGTATCACTACAGTGTGATGACGTACCATGTTGTATATTACATGAAACGTAACTTCTACTTTTAAGTATCGAAAATAGCCAAGATAATCCATAAGCAGCTGATGGTGTTAAGGCAGTACTAGAATTTAAACTGGAAATCATTAATTTAAACAAATGTAATATTTTGATAATAATTTAATAATCATTTAATATTTGGTACAACCACTTTTCACTTCAGTACATCGGATGGCCAACCAAGCTGTTGTATCCACGGAGAGACTGTGTACTTTTGTGCACATTTGCACTTTGACTTATCAATTTATTTGAATAAAAAGCTGCATGTTTCTGTAACTCATGTTGAGGGCGATGTATTTCTTCCTGTAAGGCAGTAGCGTGTTTGAGCAGTGTGAATATGATAATGTAAAGGATATCTTAAGCAAACTGCTTCAATGAAAAACTCTCATTTGAAGGCTTAGTAGTACAAACCTTGTAAACTACCATAGACTGGTATTGCTCGCGGACTGCAAGTATGATACTGATTTTAGGATTTCTGCTATTACCTAATGCCCTTTAATCAGTAAAAAAAGTCTTTTTTAAGGCAACCCAACACAATCGGAGATAAGTGTGTGACGAATTGTCCATGTACACAGGAGGGTAAAAATAAACTTCTCTTATCTATTAGCTGCATTATACTTGTAGCTCAAGTGCAAAACTAATCATACAAACTTCAGACACCAAATGTGTTTTGGTTGATGGAACATTGTGCGTTCATGTTTTTGGCCAAAAACATACCCAATCAGTTTTCTTCTGTGAGAATTAATTGATATTTAATTAATTTGTTCATTTAATTAATTAATATTTAGTATACTCAGTATTATACTCAGTATAAGTATACTCAGAGGCCAAGCTAACTATTTACAATAGAACAGGTTTATCTGCTTTCATTTTAACTGTGTGATGTTGTTAAACACACTTGGTGGTGTTTCATGCCTTTTTATATTCCACCTACCATATCAAAAATACTGTGGGTATCATTCATTTATTCATCTTAATGTGAATCTACAAGCAGTCTAAAAAGACACACTACTGGTCAAAAGTTCAGAGACACTTGACTGAAATGGTTCTTATGATCTTTAAAAGCTTTTGATCTGAAGGTGTATAAGTAAATATTTGAAATCGGTGTTGTTGACAAAATATAATTGTGCCAACATATTCATGTTGATCCACTTACAGCCTGTGAATTGGCACGTTCTCCTCTTATTATTTTTTTTTTTTACCGGGTCACTCTCAAATGGTCATCAGAGCACAAAATGAAGCCAAAATAAATTTGTAGATTAAATAAAAATAAATAACTCAAGCCTGTTTGTTTTTTAAATGGGGAAAAAAACAAACAAACAAACAAACAGTAGTAAGTAACATATAGAACACTAAAGAGCAATTTGATCTGATTAATACTGCCCTCTGTACATGATTGTCATACTTGAGATGTGCCTTTTCATCTTGTGCTCACAAGTGGCATTTTTTTTTTTTGCTTTTTCACTTGTGTTTATTCATGTCACTTAAAGCTAACATGGCAAGAATCAAGCATGCATTTACAACGCATTCATAAAATATTCAGACTCAATCACATTTTCCAGTTACAGCTGTATATTGTTTAATAACATTTCAGGAATCATGAAATGCCTTGCAGTCCCTGCTGTTTTAAACATCTCTACACCGTGATGCTGCTGCCACTACACTGATTTACTGTATGGATGGAAATGGCCAGTAATGAGGAATGTAATCATTGGCATTCGGGCCAAAGGGTTTCAGACATTCAATTCTTTGGTGGTTTTTTTTGCCTGGGAGATGGCAGAAAAAAAAAAGGGGGGGGGGTAATAATGTACAAATATTAAAACGTCGTGAAAACATGCTTTTTCATTATTTCAGAGCTAAAAAATGTAGTTTAAAAAAAATTAAGGAAAGTGGTCTAAATACTTAAAAAAATGGGTGTTTCCTAAAATTGACACACAAACTAATTGTATTGACAAAATATAAATGAGCTCCTGTGATCATTCCTGATGTAGAGAAGCCACAAAAGCAACACTGTACCTTTAAGAGCAGGAAGCTTCTGCAGCTCGCGATTCTTGCTGAGGTTAAAGCGAGAAGAGCTCTGTCGGCGCTCTTTCTTGACAATCTGTGGACCACCTGAGTACTTGATTTTGTTGAGCTGAGTTGGAGGTGGAGTGCTGTTGCTAGGACGCTTGCTGGCTGTCTGCTGCTGCGCCTTTAGAAAAAAAAAAAAAAAACGTTAAACTTCAGCAATTCCTATAAAATCAAACCATGAGGTCTTATGGTTTTATATAAAAATCAAGCCAGTTGAAATGCTTCAGAGAAAGAAAACTTCACCAAAGCGCTCATTTCAATAGATCAGTGTGTGCGTGTACATCACTGACAACCTTTTCTACATACAGAAAAGGTGAAAGGGAATTCTCTTATATCATGTATTATGAACTGTTAATACACCTTTGTGTGTCTCTGTGCTATCAAATACCTATGATACCTATTTAAATAAGCTAACCAACGGCATTCTTTCTTATAGCTGGCACATTCCGTCTCTTGAAAAGACTTATTTTCATAGTGTGCTGTGTGTTTTGTCTATCTGGCTAGCACCTACACCAGTAGAAACCATCAACGCACTGCTGTTATCAATGTGTATAAATACTCTTGGTTTGCATGAATAAAGTGGGATGTCTGCGTGAGCATGTATGAAATCAGTGTGTGTTCATTTTAGACCCCCCAGGCCTGAACGCTCCACGATAAACCACACTTTCTAGCTCATAGCAACACAGAATTAAAAGTTGAAAGAACTAATGGTAGAACAGGTTGAAAGGGCTGACAGAGGTCCGGAAGACATAATCGGAGATTTGGAGATTCCTGAGATACATAAAAATCCAACACAAGTTAAACGTTCTTTCTTTTGGTTCTAGCACCAAAATGCATCAGGTCTGGAAACCATGAGCCAACAGGTTCAGGGGACTGAGGGTGTCCATCGAGCAACAAAAATAAATGAATATTTTATCCTTTATAGCAATAAATGCATTATATAGCCAGAAACGTTCTGTGTACAGATGCTACAAGTTAGGTTGGTTTTAGAAATAAATAAATAAATAAATAAATAAACAAACCAGAAATACAACATGCAAAATCTCCCATGACTTTTTTTCTTGGAAAGTGTATTAGGAAAATCCCAAATCTGGTTTTGTTTACCAACCATTTGTATGGCAATTCAGTGTCAGCCAAAATGTCACAAAGTAAATGTCATAAAGCAAACTTCAGTATCTATATACAATTAGTTCCCATTTACTGTTTGACACGCAGAAATGGAAGAAAATCGTATATTTGTTCCCCTATCTTATCCCGTCATACACAACCTCTTTTTGTGTGTGTATAGAGACATTCCAAACGAGGGGAAAAGCTTGGATGGAAATAGTAAAGTTTTTCGGTGTCTCTGGTGAGTATAGTAGCTGGAAATACAGTAAGGCCATATACCCTAGGCTAAAGCCATTCAAACCCAACTTTCCACAACTCCAACACATTTCATGTTACCATACATTTCCATACAAGTCAGTTAGGGTTTCTACTTAATGTCCATAAGAATTCATTTCAAAATAACAGCAAATATAATAATAATAATAATAATAATAATAATAAACAACAACTTACTAGATCAGATTTTCAGTGAGTTAAAAGTTGATGCACACAGTTAAGGTTTTTTAGCATTACCCATTATTTGCTTTTATCTGAACTTCTTGCAATACAATATTTGCTCACTGCTCCTGACAGAAGTGGTGTAACTAGGTCAGGTTTGTGGGCCTCCTCACTCCTTTCTGCCTAATGTCTTGAGGTGTTGCTTCAGTATTTCTAGATAATCCTCCTTCTTCATGATGCCATCAATTGTATGAACAATTGTCCCCCCCCCGAGCAAAACATCACCAGAACATGATGCTGCCACCCCCATGCTTCACAGTTGTGATGGTGTTCTACTGGATCAAAGCTTAATCTTCGTCACTCCATATATAGTATAGCACTAATTATTATGGCCAAATAGTTACATTTTTGTTTCAACTGACCAGAGAACTCTCTTCCAAAGGCTGGTGATCTGTACACTTCAGTCTTTCTATGCCAGTCTTTGAGTAAGGGGTTCTTCCTTGAGTGACAGTCTTTTAGGCCATGGTGAAGTAGGGCTTTCTTAACCAGTTCATCCCTGGAAGTTAATTTGTTACTCTTTCCTGAGCGAAGCAGTGTCTGTGTAGTCACAAGGTTTTTATATTTGCATACAACTCTTTGTACAGATGCTCATTGTAGCTTCAGTTGTTTGGGAATTGCTCCTAACTACAAAATCCAACAATACACAATTTTGGCCATGGCTGAGGCTCTTGGATTTCCACATGGTATCAAGAGCAAAAAGGCACTGGATTCAAATACAGCCAAAGGTGCACCCCTCCCCAAATTAACTCCTACTTATGACAATTAGCCAGTTAGAAGCTTTAAAAAGTCATTATATCAATTTCTGGAATCTTCCACAATGTTTAAAGCAAGGCAACATCTGTCCCTGGAATACTGATATAATGATTTAAAGCTGAAGAAAAATCAGTCTCCAAAGAAATGTATGGCAACATGAAATGTGTGCAATTGTGGAAAAATTAGTTTGAATGCCTTTAGCCGAGGTGTATGTAAACTTTTTTGCATCAACTGTAGCTAGTACAGTTAGCTTGCTTTGCTAATCGGTCAATGAAGCTTGTATAAAGCCTCCACATGTTAATCAAACACTGATTAGTATGTTGTTTACTGTGTGCTTAACTGGTTAGCCTAAGAAGCTACTTATGACCACTACTGAACACTACTGTGTTCGCCAAAATTAAAAAAAAGAAAACTGTGGCATTACAGAGCTTTAGGATTTGCTCATGAATTCAGGTGAATAAACAAACACTGACTGTAAGACATGCTGAGGCCTGTCTGTGCTATGGCAGAGCCAGCCATGGTGACTGGGTTTGCATGATTGAGTCAAACTCAAAATAGATCTAATCAATAAACTTCACTCTGTGCAACATCAACCTGGGTGTTCAGTTTCCTGTCGTTAATGACACAAACACACTTGCCTTAGAACCATGACATACTAATTCTTGTTATATGGCGTAGTGCAACACTGAATTTAAAAAGATGAGTAAATCCAAGTTTCTCCTTCTGTTGCTCAGAAGCATTTCTAATTCTGGGCTTCTCAAACTTTCTGCATCCAGCAGCCCCTTTCACTCGGTTTACTTCATATTCTGTGTTCACAATTCAATTGACTTGAAGTCACTTATGCTAATAACCAAGTAATATAATTATAATATTACAATATAAATATAATAACTTTGTAAGTTGCTTGTTATTTACATTGCTGAAACAAAAAAACAAGAAGAACAACCACCACCACCACCCCCACCCCCACAGGGCTAAACTTCACAGAATCATGGTTCTGATCAACAGCAACAGCACACGCCACCTCAAAAGAGTATCATTTTCGTATAACCGAGCGGTCTGGAGAATTCTCTGCATGTACCACAGAGACTTACCAACAATTACAACCTTTCATTTATTAATGAACACACTCTCGCACACGCACACTCTCGCGCACACACACACACACACACACTGTATTAACAGAAACCCACACACACGCACGCACGCACGCGTGCACACCATCAACAGACACCCACACACACACTCTCTCACACAAACACACACTCTCTCACACAAACACACACTCTCTCTCTCACACACACTCTCTCTCACACACACTCTCTCTCACACACACACACACACTCTCACACACACTCGCACTCGCGCGCACTCACTCGCGCACACACACACACACACACTGTATTAACAGAAACCCACACACACACTCTCTCACACAAACACACACTCTCTCTCACACACTCTCTCTCTCTCACACACTCTCTCTCTCTCACACACACACACACTCTCACACACACTCGCACTCGCGCGCACTCACTCGCGCACACACACACACACACACACTGTATTAACAGAAAACCCACACACACACTCTCACACAAACACACACTCTCTCTCTCTCTCTCTCACACACACACTCTCACACACACACACTCGCACACACACTCTCGCGCGCACTCACTCGCGCACACACTCACTCGCGCACACACTCACTCGCGCACACACTCACTCGCGCACACACTCACTCTCAAACAGTATCAATAGAAACCCACACACAACAAACAGCTTGTCATCTTACTAAGAAACAGGAAAGCACAAGCTCCTCTGTCCTGAAGACTTTCTCGTTCTGGGAAATTGCAAAAAACATCGTGACTGTTACAAAAGCACCAACATCAGAGACTCCTTCCATAAAATGTTTAAGTGTCTCTTAACAAAAAACAACAACTTCCCCATATTAACAATTGTACGGTTTACTTCACTGAACAACACTTTTTTTTAATCCTCAGTTTAATGATAGTCTTAGATTATGTGGCGTGTCCGCCATTCAAGTCCCTGCATTTGAGCGGTTACTATAGAAACAATAACGTATCAGAACGAGCTCATTAATATAAACCCATCATATTACAGCCAGAACTACTGTCCGAGTCATGTGGTTATACAACAATAGCACACATATTCTGACCAATCAGATTCGACCATGATGTGGTACAAATGAATATATTAAAGATAACGTGATATATTCCAGATCTCACTATACAATCTCCCCCTCAGAAAACTCAATTCATGTCCGTCTAACAGGAGTACAGCTAAACGAGGAGTACAGCTCATTTACCAACAAACATCAGTGCGAAAGACCGTGCAAAACAATTTCATGCGATTCGAGTAGTTTTCCTTGAAACAAAAAAGCGTGAAAAAGCACAGGCTCTCACACCGGGTCGACTGCTCCGGGTAGCCGCTCCCTTCCTGACAAAACACACTCCAGTCTGGATTGAGTTCAACTGCTCTAATGGTCCGCTGTGTGCAGTTACAGATTAAGACAACGCGGCGTGATCGGCACTCAGAAGTCAGATCCCACTCTTCCAGTCAACGTTATAATGAAGCGCTCTCAAAACACTGCACAAAAAGCACATTACTAACATGTTTAAAAGGAACAAAATGTGATTTGGGGTGTTTCAAGTCTTCCAAAAGCAGCTACTTTCTTCTAAGTAAAGCCAGGACATTACCATCACAGCAGTAAAAAAAAGAAATTAATTATATATATATATATATACACACACACATATATATATATATATATATATATACACACATACACACACACACACACACACACACATTCATCAGTATTTCAAGTAAAAACAAACCTTTACCTCGTCTGAATTTTCAATCCCGGTGTCCTTCCCAGGGTTGACGTTACTGTTTTTACTGCTGGCTTTCGCAGATTTCGGAGATTCCTATAAGCAAGATTAAAAACAAAATTATATTTAGCACTGATGAAGACCTGAAAAGACACAAGACACTCCTGCGCACAGATCTGATCAGTGATGTGGTACGGAGGCCGGTTTTAACAGCGCAAACACCTGCATCAACATATACTGATCACACACACCAGTTTCCACCACACCTCAGGAGAAATGCGCTTTCATGTGCTGCTGTACACATCAAATCTATACTCCAGCTCGACAGCTTATAAAATAGACATCAATCCATATAAACAGAAAAAGATGACCAGTGCTAGATGTACTAGGTGTACTGCTTGTGATTAGCCAGATACAGAGTCTCTCTGTGCGTGTGTGTATGCTTCTTCCAGCATACAGTGCTCAGGAGAACAATCTTGTGAGTGAGGTTACTTCTGCATCAGGTGTTTCTACCAAGATCAAGCTAACCAGCTAAGGAAGGACAGATGAGGAGAGCCAGCGATGCTGCTGACAATGTCAATAATACAGGACATCATTCTAGGAGGATGTGAGAAGATGGTCTAGTAATCACCGAGAACATGTCTGAATCCTGTTCCAGCTACACAACAAGAGCAGCCAAACTGCCACGTAGTGATCGAACGCCCTGGAACCTACAGATCATCGACATTTAAACATCCTCCTGCCAGCTGAGCCAGCACCCTGAGCCAGCACGGCGGAGCGGAGACACACTTCCCGTGAAGGAAACTAGCTAGTTCGTTAGTTAGGAAGCGGAAGAAGAATACTAGACATTACATGGTGTCAAATGTCACAGTAAAACATGCAGCTAGATCTGCTCGCTCGGATCTTCCCGACAGAAGGGGAGATGAATCGGAACAACACGCAGATCTCCTCACGCTAGCAGTTAGTTTTAGCTGATGACTAGCATGAGCGACATTAGCTACTTAGGCCTCGACAGGAAAACTGCAATCTGCTGGAAGGTTTGTAGGAAACGAGGCACACAAACTACCGTCATGTTTGACTTCGACAAAAACAAATCATACGCGTTTTCATGTCTGCGACGCAGGCGAGTCGTTTACCTTTTCTTTTTTCGTTTTATTCGGCATTTTGCGGACGCGGTGTTTGGTGGTGCCTCGGCGACAGAATTTTCCCGCACGCTCGAGCGCTTAGGCAGTCAGGGCTCGCGCTGCGCTCTCAGGCCCGCTGAAAGCTGATTGGTCCGTTAGAGACGACACGGCCTGGAGACAAGCCGACACCACTTCACTATTGGACTCGTGTTTGAATAAAAAAAAAAAGGGAGGAACACCGCAAATGATGTTGGCCACAAGTACTCCTTTTAGTTTAACACCATATGAAATTGTACCGCTTTCCGTTTGTTGTAACTTACAAACCACGCTGAATGACCTGACTGCAGCTCGGTGCATCGTCACGCGCTTTGTGATGTTTACCTGCAGGGGCGTGGCCACAAGACCAAGCTAAAGCGTCTTCACACAACTACAGTATACAGCGACGTGGTAAAGATGTGTACTGAATCATCATTTGCTCACGTTGGTTTAAGTTTTCGTTTTAGCATTGTAGGTATTCTGGCCAACTTCTTTGATTAATAGGAAGTATAGACAATAAAAGGCAGTTTTGTAATGAAATGGGTGACCATTTTGCACCACAAATCATGTCCCATAGGCTCATTAGGTAATGCAAACCTTAGTGTGCCATTTCTTTCCATTTCTACTCCTTAACACACAAGATATCGTTAGGAAATTAAGACTACATGACACTGACCCCAAACACACCTAGGGGTCAACTTGGCCATTTTCTAATGCGTTTAAATGGTTTCTACTCAAATCTCATCGAACGGTAACAATAATAACGAAAGCTGCACAGAGTGTTTTCCAGAGGCCAAGTACCCAGACTCGGTGAGCGACACATTTACAGACACGTTACAACTGTTGCATAAGAAATCACAGGAAAGCAGAGCCATAACTACAGTACAGGCAAAGGGATTCAAGAGTAATTTGAAGTTACATGCATTTGCCAAAACGGGAGAAAAGTTTTGAATGTCAGAGTTCCGTTGATACTTTGTTTAGACGGGTCTCAAGATTTGAAGGAGTAGTAGCAAACCTGGCACTTGAATTCAAACATTTTCAGCATGTTCGTGTAAATTTTGACCAGTAAGTGGCGCTGCCACAAAATGTGATGTATAACCTCAGGGCATGGTCATGAAGCTGCCTACCAAGATTTGTCAGTGTGCAAGGTCATTGTTGAGATACAGCCTCACTTCCTGTGTGTCAGCTTCACCGTCTGATTTGTTGGCCTATACCAGACAAATCGTTTGAAATATCAACATTCTTTTGTCCAGGTTGGTTTGAATATGACCTATGCCACATCTGGTATTGATAGGACATAATTTGTAGGAGTAGCAGATTTTATTTTTTTTATTTTTTTTTACAAAATCAAAGATGGTCGACAGGAAGTTTACTTGAA
Organism: Ameiurus melas; assembly: GCA_012411365.1. NCBI lineage: Eukaryota > Metazoa > Chordata > Actinopteri > Siluriformes > Ictaluridae > Ameiurus > Ameiurus melas. The sequence continues at coordinate 12,002,285 of CM022755.1, read as the reverse complement.
TTTCAGATCTTGGTGTGCATTCACTTCAGCATACTCCAGGGAATTATAAGAAAAAAAGAACTGTGAATTTAGCAAAAATTCTTCAAATGATACAAGGGAAAAAATAAAGTTGTTACAGTTCTTAACCAGAAGGTGGTCCAGTCACAACTTTTTGGGTACGGTCAGGGCATGGTCCTGAAGATTCATGTGGAGGTGTTGGAGGGATTTGCTGAGATACACCCTCACATCCTATTTTTTTTGTATTTGCCAGTGCGTTACAGAACATCGATTTGAATATCAACATTCCTTTGATAACTTTTGTTCAGACAGGTCTCAAGATTATTTGAACTAAATTTGGAGGAGTAAAAAAAATGGTTATATGTAAGCATTTTTAGCATGTTATTGTTACTTTTGACCAGTAGGTGGTCAAAAGTAAAGCTAAATGTAAAGCTCATAAAAGTAAAGCTCATGGTCGTAAAGCTACCTACCAAGTTTTAGATACATTCTCACTGCCGGCATCACCATCAGGTTTGTTGGCTCATTACAAGCTAGCTGTTCGGAGTAATCACAATTCCTGGTCGCTATTGGAGTTAGAGAGCCTCTTATGGTTACACAAGATCATCAGATCTGGAAGCTGCTGTCAAAATATGACCAAAAGTACAACCCTCATACCCATATGAGAGTCTTCCCCAAACTGTTAAACCAAAGTTAGAAGCACAATTATATACAATGCCTTTGTATGCTGTAGAATTAACTATTCCTTTCACTGCAACTAAGTGGCTCAATCATGTTCCACAATACTCCTGTGCACGAAGCGAGCTCCATGAAGTCATTGTTTGCCAAGGTTTGTGTTGAACTGGAGTGTCCTGCACAGAGCCCTGACCTCAACCCCACCGAAAAGCCTTGGATAGAATTGTAAAGCTGACTGCAGGCCAGGCCTCTTCACCATGAGGTTCCAAAATTTAGTGCAAAGCCTTCCCAGGAGAGTGGAGGTTATCATAACAAATCCAGAATTTGATGTACAAAAAGCATATATGGGTGTGATGGGCAGGTGTCAACAAATCTTTGGCCATATAGTACATATTCATAAAAAACAATTGAAACCACATTTTTGTATTTTTTTTTCCATACTGATACTTTTTCATCCATACTTATTTCTTGTTAGTCAGTCAGTCACTCTCCGTCTCTCTCTCACACACACAAAAAAGCGCCCTCTACTGGTTTAATCCAGGCAATTTTATGCTCACATTTTGTAATGAAAACAAGATGACAGGTTATCATAAATACATTTTATTCCACTCTAAAAACAGCAACACTCGTTTTAATAAGATGCTGTACACTGAATGTTTTCTAATAAATAAAATAAAAAAGCTCTGTACCAGGGTTTCACAAACAGTTCTCAGCCCATGTGATTTAAAGTTATAATAATATTCTGGCTATTTCTGAACTTTCTAAAGTCCCAATTGGCATTATTTATTGAGATTTTCAGGTTTGGATTAAAATCCATTCAAGTAAAATCAACTAAGTATGTTATACCAAGTCAATAATATAAACAACAACAAAAAAGCCACAGACCCCTGGACCCCACTAGGGGAAACACTGGATCTACACAAGACCAAAACACAAAGCCTGTAAATCTAACCCAAACCTTTCTGCTCACACTTTCTCACTCTCTCTCACTCACTCACTCACTTACCTTTTGTCCATAAAGCATTCTTGTTCTTTGATGTAAAGGATTTGATTGCAGCAAAACCGAAAGCATTTCACTGTTGTATTGCAGCATCACTAAAAAAATTGTGGTTATGAAATGAAATTATTTTCAAAAGCATTACTATAAATCAAAACACACCAAGTATAAAGAATGAGGGAACATGTTTTATGCAAGTCTTGTAATAAGTAATATTTAAATACATACCCATATGTTTGATAAATATTAAAACTGTTTGCATGTTATAGACTCCATACTTAAGCAGTGTTGAGTAAAAATTAAGAGTACTGTTTATGCAAGGTTTAGCTTATTTTCACCTGGAACAACTTGCCATTGTTTTCCTTCTTTTAAATGAACCTACACAATCCAATTTTTCAAGACTGTTGTAAGAAATAATTCATATGTACAACTATACACTATAGGGAACAATGAGACAACTGAAAAAAAACAGTTTGAAGCAGTGGAAAGAAAAACACTATACATAGGCATATATACAGTACTTCCACTGATATGGTAAAAGAAACATTACTCAAATACAACATCTGAAATAGATCATAGATATATTTCCACTAATAAGTAGTGATCACTTTTAATATCTAAATAGGATTAACACACAAAAGGAGGTCAATGAAATTTATTTGAACTACACCTTATACATCAAAAAAACTACAGAACAACCAATAGTAACATAGAAACTAACAGTGTACAGTATTTCAACTAACAGGGTACAGGACCATAATCTCAGATGTGTATCAGTTCTCACAAAAGCTGTAAAGAGAAAACAGTTTATGCTGGACAAATGCTGGATTACAGCTCATGTTGGACAAAAGTACAAATGTATTTCAAGACATTTTTGTCCTTGTAGCGTGAGCTCCATACCAATTCTTTTTCTCTTCTGAACTTGGATCTCTCTGGCTCCTGCATTAAAATATCTTTGATTTACTTAAGTGGAAGGATTAATGGATGTAGACTTGAATTTATATCACTCTCAAACAGATTATATAAAATGGTCTACATTACCTTTTTTTTTTTTAAAGGAACAGTTTCAGCTGCAAACAAAGCAAGAAAAAGCAGGGAGTTCAAAACCCTGTACTTTAACAAAAACTGTGAAACATTTTACATATGCTAATGATTCATTACTTGTTGAGAAAGTGCTCATTCTTTCAGTGGAATCTCCTTTCCTTCAGAATGAGTGCTTGTCAGTCCACCATTTCACTGGCATTACCTGCCAAAAAGTTTAAGAAGATTCATGAAACATCTCAACCAAATAATACAAATTAAAAGTTTTCAGATCAATGTTACTGAAACATTTGTAGGTTTCATACACATCCCTAAACCTACTGGATGAAGGTCCTTTACAAAGGGTCAAAACTGAACTCAAAAGTGTCCAAGTTCAGTTGCTCTGTAAAAGAACCTGGCGGTGGGGAGAACGAAAGAGTCATCGCCTCTTCAGAGTCCAGAGGATTTTGGTTATCATTTGATCCCATCAGCTCAATGTTCTCCATGATTTCTGAATTGGCTAAACAGTCCAGAGAATCTGCTTCATTCTTGCAACCATCTGTTGCCATTTCCATGCTTCCACAATGCTCTTCAGTTTTTGATTCCACAAGTGGTTCTACTTCAAGATCAAAAGTTGGTGGTTCACACTGTGCTCCTCTGTCCTCAGACGTCTCCTCGCACTTCAAGCTGGAGACCTCAGCTACGAGTTTAATGTTTGTATCCTGCACCTCTGTTGATTTTTTATCTACAGTGGTCAGCAAACTTCCTGAATCAGCTTTAGAGTCCTGTTTACAATCAACCTTTTTGCCAGCACTAGAACCACTGCAGCTAGCCATAGTGCTGCTGCCATAGAAAATATCAAACAAGTCTTTTGCTTTCGCTGCAGCTAGACTTGTTTTGGGCTTGGTTGTTTTTGAAGAAGAGTAGCTACTGAGGGTCTGAAGTTGAGGAGGAGGACGGACCATGACTGTTAGTTTGTGTTCCTCCTTGGGTACTCCAGGAGCAGCTACATCAGTCTCGAGAGTAATCATACATTCGGTAGGCGCTTTTACCTCGACAGCCTCCACCTCCTGCATTGTGGATGATGGCACAGTTACAGCTGAAGTAGTTGATACAGAGACAGAATCAGATGCAAGACTGGCCGAGTTATCACCTGGAATTTCCAATTGCACCTCCTCACCACCAAATGCCTTAGAGATTAAAGCAACTGGCAGAACATCTTCATTCTCTGCCTGGTTTTTTATCACAGTTTCAGAAAACTTGTTGCTTGCATCTATGGCTGGTACAGCTAAGGAGGCTGTGTCAGCAGAACCTGGTTTGTTTTGGGGCCCAACATTGGACTTCCTCAGAATATTAGAAGGGGTGGGTAAATTAGGACGAATTTTAATCTGGTTATAGGTCACCCATTCTTGGGAAGGGGCGATAGATGTTTTACCCGATAGCTTGATAGCAATACTCTTGGCAGCAGCCACAGACTTGGCAAAAGCATCCTGATCTTCAGAGTCTTTACTTGCTACAACACTCTCCTCGTCTTCCTTTATAAATTGCTCTGCAATTTTCTCGGCTTCCTTCTCCAGTGCAGTCTTTTCAGGCTTTTTCCAAGTGAATTTTCCAAAGGCAGGACGCGAAGTGGCCTCCTCACTCTTTTTGCGAAGTTTTGCAAGCATGGCTGGACTCGGCCCGCACAGAACCTTAGGGAGATCACTAAGCTTCTCAGGGTCAATCTTAACATCTTTCAAAGAAGACTTTTCTTTTTCATCTTTGCGGCCTCCTTTTTGATGTTGCTTTTTATCCTCTTTTTTCACATATTTGGGCCTCTCGTCCTGCTCATTTTCTTCCTCCCATTTCGATTTCAGCAACTTTAAGCCCTCATCTTCCCTGTATTTTGGTCTCCTGTCTTCCTCAGTGTCATGACCATATTTGTATTTCTTGTCATCCTCTTTCCGATACCTAGATTTTTCATCTTCCTTCCTGTATCTATTATCTTCTCTGTACTTGTACCGATTTTCTTCCCTGTATCTGTATTTATCTTCTTCAGACTTGTACCGCTCTTCCTCCCCTTTCTTCTGTCTGTACTTCTCTTCCTCTCTAAACTTGTTCCTCTCCACTTCTTCCTTTGCATACCTAGTCCTCTCCTCCTCTTCTTTTCTACATTTGGTCCTCTCAATGTCCTCCTTCTTAAATTTAGGTTTATTCTCTTCCTCTTTGATATATTTTCCTTTTCGTTCATCTTCCTTGATGTATTTAGGTCTATCCTCGTCTTCATTCTTGCATTTGGGCTTTTTCACTTGATCTTTGCTGGACTTGGAGTTTTTCTGCTCATCCTGTGAGTCCTCATCTTCACATTTTCGTTTGTGTTCAGGCTGCTTTTTTTCGCTCTCCATGCCAGCTTGGCGATCCAGGTTTCTCCGTTGTTCATAAAGAGGGTTCTCGTACATTTGTTTCTATTGAGGAAATGAGACAAAAATTAGGTGATCGAACCTACCAACAAATATGAAAAAGAAACACTTTATGGCCGCCAAATTCTCACACTAAGAATTGTAGATCTGCAAACATGTACAAATATGCTTGATATAACCTTTTTGGGGTTAAAACCATTTAGGGGCTTTAACTTTTGCACTAAGCATTCTGTACGAGTCTAAAGAACAAGTCAAATCATTACAGAGAGATGATGCATTTGTCCAGACTACTATTTATCCTCATTCCCAAATCAAGCGGAGCTTTAAAATGAATTTATTTCGTTTGTTTTATTAACACAAGTGCTTATGAGACGGATTGTCTTGCTGATCAATGATATTTTGACAGAATTACTGAGGATGAATTATTGTAATAAGCTTTGTGTTGGCTTTAACTGAAATGTACGACACTACACTACACCAGGCTTATTGTGCAGAGTATATTATATACTTTTAAAATAACAATTTGCACACGTATATTTTTACTTGGCTTTCTTGATCCCCTAGAATGGTGTCTGATTCTCATTTGCAATAGTTATACCTAGCTATTGCTGCTGCCAAGTAGAAAAAGATTCGACACTGAACTATATGTGCTCTCCGGAAGAATAAGAAAATAAATATAAATACCTTATACTTCTCATTGTGCGCATGGCATACAACATGGTCCTCTGCACAAATAGGATCACCGAAAAACTCTTTACACAACTGGCAGAAAAATCCCCTCACAGGTAACACAAATTCAGATCCTATAGGAGAGAAACACAGTTACGTTTAAGGCACATATCCACTAACAGAGACATTAATAATATTACCCTGGCAATGTTTCTTTGGCGAGAAGAACACAAGAAAAATCACACAACGAATGTCCCAAATGATGAAGTCACACCAATCCTACCCTCGCACTTAGAGCACTGTATTTACACCTAAGGCACTTAACTATTTTCACTTCAGTTTGTTGATATGATCGCAAAACTTCTACCTTTTGCTGGTTTAGAAATTAGTTCGCCTGTAGGGCGTGTCTTCTCACGCTCGGAATTTGATGCCCAAGGTCTGATGTAGGGATCTAAAGTCTTTAAACAAAAGACAAAATAGATTACTTTTTATAAAGCAACTTAACAGGTACAGAAGAACAACAATAAAGTACTGCAATATGATTAAATATGAAGAAAGTTCAAGTAAAAAATATACCTATAATATAAAGAGAAATAATGGACATTTACCTTTCTGTGCATTTTGCTGTGCAAGTGTGTGAAAAAATCAAACATGGAACCACTAGTAATGTTGCAGTTTTTGCACCAGTGGTTTCCTGCATCATAGTACTCAAATATCTCAGCTAATGAATCCGATCTGCTGCTGGATCCTGGGGCTGGTGACTTGGTACCCTAATTTAGGAAGGACAAATTACATGTTAGTACGAAGCCCAGAAACCCAACTGAAAGAGGAAAAGCAGCAACAGCATTTGATAAATAAATAAATAAACCCTGATTCCCTATTATTGAATTGTGACAAAGTAATCTTACCTTTGATATTTAGGTCATCTGTGCTCCGGCTGAGAGGAACCACTGCTCTAAATTTAAGGTCTAACAACTAAGTCTGTGTGTAAATCAATAATCCAGGTCACAGACAAATAGCAAACCTCTAAACTGATGAATAATTCTGTCAGAGACTTCCTGCTAGTATACGAAAAACAATGATGCTGACAAAGCACTGCTCCTTTGTAGCATTCAATGTTATTGAGATATTGAAGCGAGGAGCGACCGTTACAGATATGCGGCACATTATCAGATTAACATTGCTGTTTGCGGCAAAATTAAGTACATCTATAAACATTTTTTTGCTTTCATTTTAGCAAAATAGTTAATCTATAAATAAACCAGGTTTGTTTTTAACGGAAATCATTATAGATATATAAATATTTAGGAGTTAATTATGTGCAAATTTATTTGCATGTTGATGTAAATGCTGTAGTTTAGCTCTACCCACACCAAAATGACCTAGGGATACTGGGCTATATAAAAGTTTTATCTCCTGATTATTCTTGACAGTAAATGAAGACAATGTCATGAACAATTATTTTCATAGCAAATAAGCCATTGCTGTAACTTGTTCACGTTGGATCAGGTAGTGCATGAGTATGCATGTGTGAAAATGGCATATGCTGTAGCGCTTGCTGTGAAAATCCTGACAAAGATCCAGTAAAGTCTGGTCTACTACAAGAAATGGAGAAGCTTTCCCAACATCCATAGCTTGCTGCTTCCAAGGTATGAAGTTCATAGAAAGGTTTACAAACTCCCTGATTCACAATAAACCATCCCTAAATTGTACGATACAGGCTCATTTCAGCAGAACGTAGAGGTGTGCACTGGATTTAACAAGCATAATGGGCACTTGATTAACAAGTGTACTGGACAACGTGGGATGCTTACACAACACTGTGTGACACAATTACCACATTCATTCATTCATTCACTCACCTTCAGTAACTGCTTTATCCTGGTCAGGATCGCTATGGTTTAATTGAGTTATTTCTTTATATTTTTGGAAACAAAATCACCCTACAACTAATGATGTATCTCAAGTGGGCACAAACAAACATAACAGCAGATCGGTCCCTTCAGGAGCAAGCGGGAGTACGATTAAAAAAAAGTAAAGAGGAAAATAAAAAAAAAAGTCCCGTGCACACCTCTATTTCAAGGAATTTAAAGGCAGCCTAATCATAAGTGATGGGCAGTGAAGAGCAAAGGAAAATTTTCAACCATTATTCTTATAATTCTCATTATGACAGAATATGCATCCTTACTAATTAACAATGATTAGTATTGCATGCATAACTATGTAATTATTATTATTATATATATATTTTTAATTTAGCTGTCTATTTTATATAAGCACACTTAAATCAGAAATAAAGTAATTCATTAAATGAAATACATTTACATTAAAAAAATTAAGAAATGTGCCAGTACATTCTCGTATTATAAAAGAGCAGAAACGTCAACACCCTTACAATGGGTAAATTACCAGTGACCAATAACAGTGACAAAACAGCATGTCAACTGAGTCTAGTTTTTTCTTTTAATTCAGTGCAGCCCACCTTCAGTCAAATTTGTAAAAATAAATAAATAGATGTATAAATAAATTAATAACAACAACAACAATAATAATAAATAATAATGATGAAATATATTCTTATATACTGAAATATACTGTCCTGTCTGACTACAGCTTTAATGAAATCAGGGTCAGAAAATTTGCTAAGTATTAATTGATTTAAAATTCAATTTATATTCAGAAATAACCTATTGTCTCCATTCTTTGCTTGACACTATAAAGTTTGTTCCTATTCCAGATTTCAGATCAAGGTTTCTTAAACGTAAAGCTGATCACTCTTACTACACTCTAATGGACAACTCGTGCAAATTGACAAATCACCCCATGCTTTAGTTACATTATATAAACCTAATACATTAGCACAATGTGGTATCTGTCCGAGAATGCTAGCAACAAGAATTGAACATTAACGATAAAATAAAATAGGCTATAAAAAAAAACTCTAAAGTTTACAGAACTATTCTACTGTGCACTCTAACTAAATCAGGGTTGGACAACTCATTAGTTCAGGCATCTGAGACAAGCAGATTTTGTGTCCAGATTTAGTTGCCCAGTAAACAAGCAAGTACAAAAAGCAGATAAAGAAACAAATTAACTCCTTATTGACATGCATGAGTTAACGCTCAAGAAAAATAAATGAAGTAAATTACCAAAAACCATCATATAGGATGGATAGGATTTACCAGTTCCCTTCCTCTCTGGGCTTACCCACTAGCAGCAAAAGTAAATCTACCTGAGCGGTGGACGTGGTGGAGGCAGATTTTGATATCTCTGGGCTTCTAGGCTCTTTAGACTTGCTATGAGCAGGTGCGTGCTCATGTTCCCCAGAGCTCCTAAGGTTTTTGTGGTCCAGACCCAGGATAGTTGCAACCTTCACTAGTTCTTCATACTTCTTCTCTGCTGCCTCGTGTTCAGTGCGCACACTGGATATCTGGGTTATCACATCCTCTTGAAGACGACCGAGTTCCATAAGGATGGGATCCTTGTGACCATCTTTCTCCCTTCGCTTTTTTCTTAGGAGCTCCCCTATGGTACAACAAAATGTCTATTAATGACCAAGTATCATTAAAGAATCCCAACCATCATTATTTTAGTAACTGTAGATTAGCGTATGCATGGAAATACCTTGCTGCTTTCGCAGTGTCTCCAATTCTTTTATTAGACTTTCTTTTTTCTTCATTCTGGACTCTCTGTCCTTCTTCAGCTTTTCAAGCTCTTCAGTTACCTAGCCATGATACAATAGTACTTAAGCCTTGCCCAGAGGAATGTGCAATTCTCGTGTTTATTACTTTATTGGTCAACAACACATTTAAAGCACTTTTGCACTAGTTTTGAAGAAAATTACCAGTAACTGTACACCTCAAATGACAAAAGAACAAAAGAGAACCACTGTAATAACATTCTCTCATCAGTATATTAAAACAGAACCCTGTGCAGGTCATGCTAGAAGACTTTTGATGACCGAGATGATACTACAGCTGAGATGACACTGAGGTTTTGTATGGTCAGGTGCTTTGCTGCGAGCCATATTTAAACAAGTTAAACTTGAGTCTATTGGCAGGTTGGGAATATTAAATATGTGGTTGGTTAGAATCCCATAATTAATAAAAGCACACGGTATGCCAAGGAAGACCTCCAAGCTGGACAGGTTATTTGCACCACTGACACTGCTGTTGAGATCCAGCTCCATACAGAATCTCACAAAAGTGAGTACATCGCTCACATTTTTGTAAATATTTGATTTATATCTTTTAATGCGATAACACTGAAGAAATTACACTTTGCTACAATGTTAAATAGGGAGTGTACAGCGTCGTTATCATGCTGGAATACTCCCCTGTGGCCCAGTCTCTGAAGGGAGGGGATCATGCTCTGCTTTAGTATGTCACAGTACATATTGGCATTCATGGTTCCCTCAATGAACTGTAGCTCTCCAGTGCTGGCAGTATCATGCAGTCCCACCATCATGCTTGACTGTAGGCAAGACACACTTGTCTTTGTACTCCTCACCTGGTTGCTGCCACACACGCTTGACACCATCTGAACCAAATAAGTTTATCTTGGTCTCATCAGACTACAGGACATGGTTCCAGTAATCCATGTCCTTAGTCTGCTTGTCTTCAGCAAACTACTTGTGGGCTTTCTTGTGCCATATCTTTAGAAGAGGCTTCCTTCTGGGATGACAGCCATGCAGACCAATTTGATGCAGTGTGCGGCGTATGGTCTGAGCACAGGCTGACCCCCACCCCTTAACCCTTAGTTCCCACAGTATTATGTCCCACAACCCTATATTCCCCATAGAAACGGCACGCCACCCCTGAGATCCCGGGCCAAAATTGGCCCCAAAATCAACATTTTAATTTGAATATTTTTAGGCCTTGAAACAACTTATGATAATGTATTTGTGTAATATTACTTTGAAAATGAAGCAGTTCAGTGTTTTCACTAAACTTAGAGCACAATTCTTAACTAGAGAAATTACGAAAAATGCTCAGTAAAATCCTTATACTCATTGAGAAGTACCATACGAGCATCAGCGTGGTCAATGCGTTTTAATAAATTAAAGTAAATGATAAATAAATAAATACATTTTAGTGCCAAAAGTCAACTTTCTGGTGATAATCAGACCAGCAGGTAGTGTTTTCACGAATGCACAGAAATGGTCAGGTTATGACTCCAAACCCCTGCAGTGTCAGTCGCACTGGTTGATGCTGAAGATGAAGACGGATCAGGGTCTGAATCATGAGAGTTTGCGTCACTATCAGTTTCGGTTTCAACATCGCCTGAACTTTCACTGCTGTCACTATCCAGAATCCTTGCTCTCGCCTGTGTAAATGTGTATGTTTTCTTTTTTTCACTGTGTTAGATGTACCTGTGTTCACTCTAGGTGTAACTTTAGCTGGAAACCGATTAGCTTCTCGCTTTGGCATTTTTAGTTAACTTCTACTGTTACACCAATATTCACGCTTGGATCATCATCGTAATGACGTCATGAACCTTCCATGTCAAAAAATAATAATGAAATAAGTAAGGAATCACAGCAGAGTAATGCCGGTATACCGGCCTTACGGGGATAACGTTTACACTGTAAATCCGCTATATCGGCCTTACGGGGATTTGGCATAGACGACCAAGCCAGTATATCATCCTTACGGGAATAGATCAAAGACGGGCAAGACGGTTTTTCGGCCATACGAGGTAAGAGGGTTAAACCTCTGCAGCAATGCTGGCAGCACTCATATGTCTATTTCCCAAACACAACCTCTGGATATGACGCTGAGCACATGCACTCAACTTCTTTGATCGATCATGGCGAGGCCTGTTCCGAGTGGAACCAGTAGTGTTAAATTGCTGTATGGTCTTGGCTTTTATTCACGTGCCGGAGCTGCAGAAGTTACATAAAACTATGACTAGGTGGCGCTCAAGTACAAAACTGTCTTGCTGAGGAAGAAGAAGCCGAAAAGAAGATGCAAGCAAGTAGGAACTTTAATGTTGAGCTGCTGGTGTCTTTGGTGTCTGACCGTCGAGAGCTTCATGATCAATGCCACAGCTACAACAAGAATATTGAGAAGAGGGAGTTGTTATGGCATGGAACTGTTGATCAAATAGGATTCGATGGTGAGCTTCATTTACTTATTTCCCCCCCGCACCCAATGTACATAGGAAAACTTTCAACCATTTTCATTGTTTGTGTGCTGTGTAATGGAGGAGGTTAAACTGAAGTGGAACAGCGCGATACATACACAAAGAAAAAGCGTGAGGAGTATTGCCGGAGTGGACAGGCTGTTAAAAACAAGAAGCAGTGGAAGTATATGAAGGCGATGAAGTTCCTTGCAACATCAACTGAATTTCAAAAGGTATTAACATTAGAACATTACAATACATAGCTGTGTGAGCTTTACAATATATAGTGCATTGACAGTAAACTGTGATTAACATGATATACACCATGATCATACCTCTAGTTCAATATATTAGTTTGCAGAATTTGTGTTGCAAGATGTATTGTATATTAAAATGACCCTGAATCGAAACTAATTTTTGTAATCAAACACTGACCTGCGGCGCTTCGGTTCAAGATGGTTATGAAGTGTGGCATGGCCCACATTGAGAATGATTGTTTCTGATACTGAATTTATCTTTACAGTGTTCACAGCAACATTTCTGAAAACACTGATGAAGTGGATGACCAAAATGATGCAAGTGAAAGCGAACCAGAGAACACTTCAGGAATATCCATCCCCAGCCCAGCAGTGATGAGGTCCAGTGCAGAGAAGAGAAAGCGGGCAGACATGCCGGACTTCTTGAAGAATTACCTGCTGTCCAAAGTTCCCAGAGAAAGAGGAGTGCAGAGAGCAAAAGAGAGAGCTAAAGAAAGAGAACATTTACTTTTTTGTTCATGGCTTGGTACCTGCACTAAAGAGATTATCCCCACCCCAGCGGTCTTCGGTCAAACTCAAAATACAACTACTATTGCACGATGTCGAGTTTGGTCAGTCTCTTTTTCTTATTTTCCTCACCAATCACCTGTGTCCTGCCAACAGGTCTTTGGGGTGACCTCTAGAAACTATGAGCACCACAACATTAGGTCTTGGCCACAACAGTGTGTATGTCATGTATGTATATTTATTATATGTATGCGAGTACACACACCCACACCATTTAATTTATCTGTATTTTTATGTTTTTACACTACCGTTAACTTGCGCTACTGACATCGAGACTTGTTTGCACCACCATTCCCTGATGTCATGTTTATTATTGTTGCAAAACATTGTTCATTCATGAAAATAAAGGTGACTTTTTGCAAATTTTTTAGCTTTATTATTACAAAACAATGCCATTCAACATGCAAATGTGAAACCTCTTTACTAGCATCCAACATTTTAGTGAACATGCATAAGTGACAGATCTGAAATAAAATGCTCACTGTGAATAAATGCCCACACACAAACAAGGTACCCTTCGAGAGCACCAAATTCAAAAATACACACTAAATACATATATACATACCGTAATTCTCGGACTATTGAGCGAGAAACAAGAACCATGACCAACTCAATGAACTAAGTTAACTAAACCAACTAACCTAAACATTAACTAGGACATGAAACAAAGACTCTATATCTATACTCTATAAACCACTTCTCACCATCTATATTCTAAACTAAGTCTATACAACTCTAAGCTAAACTTTGAACAGTTTCATTGGTCCACTGTGACCTGTTGGGTAATTTCATTTGTTCGATGTGACGAGGCTAAATGTTTTGGCGGCATGAAAGTCGTTAGCCTGTAAAAATCTATAAATTAGCTGCATCATCGTTTAAGCCACAGTGTTCAAAGCGTGTGAAAAACGTAGCGGCTTATGGTCCGGAAATTACGGTGTGTGTGCATGCACATATATATACACACACACACACACACATATACATATACATACACATTATATATATATATATATATATATATATATATATATATATATATATATATATATATTATATATATATATATATATATATATATATATATATATATATATATATACACACACACACACACACACACACACACACACACACACACACAGTGCCTTGCGAAAGTATTCGGCCCCCTTGAACTTTTCAACCCTTTAACAAATCAAACAAAGATAAAATTTTACTTTTTTGTGAAGAATCACCAACAAGTGGGACACAATTGTGAAGTGGAACGAAATCTATTGGATATTTTAAACTTTTTTAGCAAATAAAAAACTGAAAAGTGGGGCGTGCAAAATAATTCAGCCCCTTTATTTTCAGTGCAGCAAACTCACTCCAGAAGTTCAGCGAGGATCTCTGAATGATCCAATGTTGTCCTAAATGACTGATGGTGATAAATAGAATCCACCTGTGTGTAATCAAGTCTCTGTATAAATGCACCTGCTCTGTGATAGTCTCAGGGTTCTGTTGAAAGCGCAGAGAGCATCATGAAGACCAAGGAACACACCAGGCAGGTCCGTAATACTGTTGTGGAGAAGTTTAAAGCCGGATTTGGATACAAAAAGATTTCCCAAGCTTCAAACATCCCAAGGAGCACTGTGCAAGCGATCATTTAGAAATGGAAGGAGTATCAGACCGCTGCAAATCTACCAAGACCTGGCCGTCCCTCTAAACTTTCAGCTCAGACAAGGAGAAGACTGATCAGAGATGCAGCCAAGAGGCCCATGATCACTCTGGATGAACTGCAGAGAACTACAGCGGAGGTGGGAGAGTCTGTCCATAGGACAACAATCAGTCGTACACTGCACAAATCTGGCCTTTATGGAAGTGTGGCAAGAAGAAAAAAATGTTACCTTACTCTGTAATATACCTCTACTAGTGTACCAAAACAAAAAATAAAATCATCTCTACTAACATCATCTGTATTTAAAAGTGCAATAAATGGATAGCTGATCGACAGGCGAGTACATATTTAAATGTGTCTAAATACTGAATGCAATTAATCAACATTTTTAAATTCGTTTCATTGTTTTGGTTTTACTGCACTTTTCTCTCCGTTCTGTGTACAGCGGAGGAATTAAAATGTGTCTCACATCACGGTAATAATCGTCCACAATCTAAAACCATCATGTTACAGGCCTCTACTGTGAAGTTTAAATGTGGTTTGATTCCATGTGAGAAACACAAACCTTTCAACACTGGGGACTATGTGCTCTTTTGATGTTGTCAGTGACACATCAGGGTGCATTACCAGTCACAGTATAAAAATGTGGGCAAAAAGCAGCCCAGATCACCTGAGCATGTAATCAGACTGATCAGCTCATAACTGACATTTAACAATGTTGGGTTATTCAGCAACAAAAGAAAAAAAGAAAGAATTGAAAAAAAAGGCAGAGACATAGAATGAGGATGTGTGATTAAGTTTGAATATGTTTGCCACAAACATGACCATGTTTCTTTCACAACCACAAGCAAAACAAAGGGCCCGGAAATTAGTGTGTGGCATAAGCTACTGTGCAATATTTGGAACAATCGCAAAGAGAGGGTGGTATCAAAACAAAAGACGACATGTTTGGGAGTTCCGTGTTGATGCTTGCGCACACTGAAGTGTACAAACTGAAACTACAGCATCTTTCTTGCTCAAAAGATGTCTTCCAAAACATTTTGTGCTAGCAAACCTTGTTTAGGCTAAACAATAATCCAAATCTGGAGATCTGTCCTTACTTGACATGGCAAACTGACTTATGTGTGCAGACTGTCATTTAACTTACTTATTATTTTTAGTGCAAACTTAAAATGCTGTCCAAAAATAAACTATTCCTCCTTTTTTCCTTCAACCAACACATAGCCAGGGTATGTCAAACGGTATATTAGAAATGGGGAAGGAGTTTTGGAAGACTTTTGTCCTGTGTCTGGAGTCTTCACAGCAACGCGTTCCAATAAATAATTTGTGTAGTTACCTTTTGCTTTTGTTTGGCATTATTCTTTTCTTCAATGACCCTCCTCTCGTTTCCACTGCATGCAATCGTCATGCTCTGTAACGGGTCCACCTTTGAGCCTAAGGGAGGAAACAAAAATATTAAAATGTCTTAAACATAAAAATGCAGGTTTACATTTAAGTACTGAAAATAAAATAACTACAGAGCTGTTCACCTTTTTTATCTATCACTTGAGCTTCATTTGATCCTGTATTGATTACTTTCAGGAAGGGTCGCTCTATGACGGGGGAACTGTAGTCATCCATAGCAGTTTGTGGTGGCATTGGCATACTAGGGGGTGGGTACATGGGCCAGCCTTGGGGCATATACGGCATGTAGTTCCCATAAGGATCATAGCCAGGGGGAGGGTAGTTGGGAGGCATAACTCCACGTGTGTGTGGCTGTGGATAGGGAGGCATCTGATGGGCAGAGAGAGCCGGGAAATTATTTGTTCCAGGATTCACAACTTCAGGAGGCGGGGGACCTGTGTTAGTCCACGGGTTCTCTTCAGGTTTAGTACCTGACCGCACATCCCTCTGACTCTGACTGTCTGATCTTGATGAATGTCTTTCAAGAGGAACAGGCGGCTTCTTCCTGCCATGACTTGAGGTGTGCTCATAGCTGCTGCTCTGACTGCTTCTCCTGCTGCTTCCCCTGCTGGTACTCCTACTCCTGCTGTTGCTACTGTAACTCTTGCTGTGGCTCCTGCGTCTCCGTTCAGACTGGTGCCTTTTGACAGACGACTTGACGGGATTCTTTCCTTGGAGGCGCTCTTGCGTCCTGGCAGCCATCTTGCTGATCTCAGCTACGCCCAGGTCAAGGCCAATAGTCTTAAGGAGGTCTTGTATCTTCTCGTATTCCTCCACTTCTGCCTTAACTTGAGCATCGTGAGACCCAGTTACTGGTGGGTTACTCTGAGGTTCCTCATCAAAATGCTGCACAGGTGAGGCAGAAGAAAAATGCTTATCCCGATATTTGCCCTGTTTAGTTATTTGACCTTCATCTTCTTCAGGATGCCCCTGAATGTAAGAATGTCCATATTCTTTCCTATGTAGATCATGTACTACTCCAGTCTTTGGTTCATGATACAGCACATCAGGTCCAGTTTTCTCATAGACATCCGATAAGTTACACTGTCCAGATTTAGGCATTTCTTTTGCTGGGTATTTGTCTTCCTCTTCTTCATCCCCATACAAGAACTTCTCTTCATCTTCAATATCTACAAAGCTTTTCTTTTTGTCTGGTGGTTGGGCTACTGCCTCTGCCATCACACTGAGAAGCTGGGTGAGGTCTGTATTCTCCTGGCTGCTACTTTCATAAGGAAGAGCGTATCCATGCCCACTATCGTTGGTAGGCTGTAGTTTGCTTATGAGCTCTTCGAGTGCACTGGTATTAGAATTTCGAGCCAACACTGATGCCAGTAGGTCTGGGTCCATGTTTTTAGTCACTGCGTATAGTAACTGCTCCGCATCCTTTGAAAGGCCACTGCCTGAAGTCCCTTGTGGAGAGTCAGTACTCTAAAATCATACGATAGGAGTTTAATTAGAAATTAAACAAAATAATTACTTAAAGCAGACTCCCAACTATGACAAATGAAAACAAACAAACATGTTGATCTTAATCATCTGCAACTGACCTGTTACAAATTCAATAAAATCATTCCCGTATCATCAAAATCATACCTACCTGTCCGATCATAGGAGAATCAGTTTCAGAGGAGTCAACTCTCTTTTTCAAGATGGATTTAGTGGGCATTGTCAACATATCCTCCAGTTCTTTACGCCGACGAGCCCTCTCAAGCTCTCTAAAGTCTTCCTTATCTCTCTTGCTCTTTCTGCTGCTGCTGCTACAGCTACTGCTGCTGCCACTGCAGCTCCGGCTCCGACCCCTGCTCCGTCCCCTGCTCCGTCCCCTGCTTTGGCTCCGTCCCCTGCTGCGGCTTCTGCTGTGTGGTCTACTCTTGCTCCTCGCCCTGCTCCTTGCTCTACTCCTTCCCCTGCTCCGGCTCCTACTCCTGCTGCGTGGTCTGCTACGTCCTCGGCTCAGTGCCCTGCTGCGGCTCACTGCACGACTGCGGCTTCTGCTGCGAGGACGACTTCTGCTCTTAATTCTGTCTGGACTGCGGCTCCAGCCCCTGTTCCTATGACTGTGCCTTCTTGAACTATGCTCATCATGGCCCTCATAGCTTGACCGATGTGGAGAATAATCTCTGTGAGGAGAAACCAAACACGATTAGGCAGTTCATTCATTTGTTTAAGGTTACTGACTTCCAGGACAATGCTGCTTGACATGTTTACCAAAGTGTTGTGGTAAAATATTGAGGTGGCACACTAAGTCTGACTGTTCCTACTTTAAGCCCCTTCATCTAAAATAGATCCAGGTGTGCTGCAAAAAAAAAAAAAAAAAAAATCTCTTTTCTAAAAAAAAAAAAAAATATTAATAATAAAAATAAAAAAATTGTATGTGTATATATGTATATATATTTTTTATTTATTAATATTTATTGTTTATTTAAAATTATATATAAATATCTTTTTTTTTTTAACAGACCTTACCTGGCATAGGGAACCTCCGATCCTGTCAACTCGTTGCCCACAGTTATAACAAGACTATGGTCAGTGGGGAAACCACTATGTGGGGGTGAAGGGGTAAATCTCTGTAAGAAAGTAAGGATGCAAATTAATAGTATGAATTTTCTCCTGCAAAATGATCTGAAAACAGTAAGACTGCATATAATTTCTCTTAAACAGTCGATTAACAAGCAATTCATGGTACACATTTTCTCTGATATGCTTGTTTACCAGACCACAGCAACACCACAGGTTCCCAGCACTAGTCGTGGATTACCCCCCTGTCCTACATATGTTCCAATACATCCACCTCAGCTCAGAAAGGGCTGAATCATGTGTTTGTTAGAAGAAGCGAAAATATGTACAGGGCAGGGAGAACTCCAGGACCAGAACCTGTGATCTATGAAAACAGGACGTATTCACAATACTAAGTAGTACATAACTGAAGTGGTACCACTTTATTCTCTAGTATACCGATTGGGACGCAGCCCAAAATGACTTAGTCTATACATGACGTCATCACTCAGGTAACCCAATGCTACATAACGGTCAGAAGAGTGTATCAATCTGGACAGCCTACATGAGCGTAGTCTCTCGGAGGAGGCCCGTCGCCTCGGAAATCATCCGCAGACCCTCGTCCCGGTGATGAATAACGCCTCCTCGGATGCTCCGGGTTTCGACGGTAGCCATGCGGATAGCCATTGCTGTCTCGCGCGTGCTCACTACGGTACGGAGCGCTAGGAAATGAACTGGCTGGAGGCGGGCCGCGGGGCGCAAAGCCGCGAGACGCTGCCGGAGGATACGAGCCTCGGTGCGGCCTAGAGCCTCGGTACATGGCGCCAGCGTCTGAGTAAAAGAAGTTTCAGATCCAGTAGCCTCTGTTTACCTATCTAATGCGTTTTATGTCTGCACACAAAACATAACAAATTCACACTACTGCTGAAACTCAATAACTACAAACATCAACACTCGTAACCAAACCGTATTGAAACTACTTCCTGCACCGCCATTCGGCTAGCTAAACAGGAAATGACGTACAGTCAGTCTCTACCAATCATATTTTCCTATTTATTGTTTACTGGGTTGTATGCGGCGGATACAACTTACAGGTGCAAAGAATAGCGGATTTACGAGCTAAACAAAATACTAAATTGTGTCCAAAATGACTATGCACTGCATAGTGTGTAAGAACTATGTACTCAAGCGTGTAGTGTATGAATTATATATATTACTTATTTATAAATTCAACAACACTTAAAACGTATTTATTTACCCAAGCCTACCCTGACTAGACTTTCTATTATGCTAATTCCCAGTCCTAATAATCTTTTCTCTCCCTCTCTCCTTCTGCCGAGACACACACGATTTTATGGAGATACTAGAGATCCTGATTTTTCTGCCTCTGGATGGAGCTCTCATCTACTCCAATTCCAGAATTGCTGGGACTATGGTGGCTTCTAAGGCCAAACAGACTTCATATAAGTCAATAATGAACTTTTTCTACAATATCTGTTGTTACCCAGATGAGGACAGGTTCCCTTCGGAGTCTGCTTCCTCTCAAGGTTTCTTCCTCTTAACATCTTAGGGAGTTTTTCCTTGCCACCATGGCTTGCTCAGTTGGGATAAATTCGCACCTTTAATATCTATATACCGTGCTGATATTTCTGTAAAGCTGCTTTGAGACAATGTCTATTGTAAAAAGCGCTATACAAATAAAATTTTATTGAACTGAACAACGGAATCTGATTGTCATTAGATTCAGGTTTAGATTATTAACAGGCCTGCTTACTCGAGTTATTGAGGCTTAAATGAAACCACTTCAGTTAAACAAATAGCTTAATTATAAGAACTCAATAATAAATATAACTTTGAACATGATGAATTTAACAGATGTGTTGCTTTTGTATGAGTTTTTTTGGTCTCTAACATCCACCAGCTCCGTGATGTCATCATGGAGGAGTGGAAGAGGACTCCAGTGGCAACCTGTGAAGCTCTGGTGAACTCCATGCCCAAGAGGGTTAAGGCAGTGCTGGAAAATATTGGTGGCCACACAAAATATTGATACTTTGGGCCCAATTTGGACATTTTCACTTAGAGGTGTACTCACTTTTGTTGCCAGCAGTTTAGACATTAATGGCTGTGTGTTATTTTTATGGGACAGCAAATTTACACTGTTACACAAGCTGTACACTCACTACTTTACATTGTAGCAAAGTGTAATTTCTTCAGTGTTATCACATGACAGGATATAATCAAATATTTACAAAAATGTGAGGGGGGTACACACTTTTGTGAGATACTATATACACAAATTATAGTGTTTATATATATATATATATATATATATATATATATATATATATGTGAGAATGAAAGGAAATTATCTTTTATCATCGTATATTTTATATTGTTACCTCTTTGAATAAGCTGATCAACTGCTATCCTGGATTATATTATTATATATTTCTGTGTCAACATGACATGGGACTTATTTTGTATCATAACTATGTGCTGTGTGTTTTGTCTAGATCTGTCTGACACTTGGACCAGTAGAAACCGTCCACGCACTGCTGTTATCAATGTGTACAATGTGTATAAATAATTATATTTTGAATGAATTAAGCGGGAAGTCTCTTTTGAACACGCTCATATCTGTCAGTGTGTTTGTGTTCACTTCGGACGCTCCAGGCATGCCTGACTCTGCAGCAAACCACACTTTCTAGCTCATAGCAACATAGAACTAAAATTAACTAAATGTTACTAGATGTTAATGGTAAAACAGGCTGAAAGGCATGACGGAGATCACAAAGGCGTAAACGGTAGATTCCTGTGGGGTGAAATCTAACAATATATATTATACACACACACACACAGTAAACTCATGTTTGAAACGGTAAAATTTCCAACTAAGGAGCATTGCATAGTATGGCTTTTTATATGCAACACAATCAATATTAACACAATACAAAATTTATTTACTCGTGAACTTCTGTTACACAATAATGAAACACTGATTACAGTCACATCCTGATTAATTTTCATAATTTTTAATAATTGTGCAATTCAGAAATGTGAATTTACAGAAACCTTTACACTGCAAAAAATCATTCACTGTTGTCCTGTCAAAACAACTTTTTTTCATTAAAACAATAAACATAGTATACTACATTCTACAGAAATTTATTTACAATTACTGTTAGATTCTTTAAATAAAAACATTCAAATAAACCAGTAAAATCCCACTGGCTGTTACTGTAAAAAATTAGCTTGCTTCACAGGTTATTCCAAAGAAGTTTCCTTGAGGTCCATGTGTACATGCAGTCCATCAGATACTCCAAGTATACACGAGTCCTAAGTCTATCGCAAAGACACAGTAAGCTAAGGGGCTACCTGGAGAAAATAAAGGCAACCACTGTATACTGTACTATACTGTAACCTGGTGTATGGGTAATTCATTTTTTTTAAGGATGAGCCATTGACACTTAAGGCCACCATATAATTTTATTATAATGTCTACTATAGGAGGCACAGCACATGTCATATTTATGACAATTATGTACATCAATACATTGTTAAGGAGTTTTGTACAAGTACGTGTATAACAAGAACAAACGTTTTTTGCACTTACTACATAAACAAGCAAAACTAACTGGATATATACAATTTCTATATACATGTGACAAAAATGTGACCAAAAGAATTCTGTCTACCAAAGGCACAACTAGGTTATCTAAAAGTTTGTTTGAAAAAAATGAATGAAAGAAAGATAGAAAGAGAAAAAGGAAGAAATAAAGAAACTCAGTACACTTAATAAACAGACAGTGTTGAGTCGTGTATTATCTTTTATTTTTGTTGTTTTCGCATGGTTTAACAATCATTAAAAAAAATTAAATCTACATATAATTACAGAAATAAGAGTAAATATTAACAGATAATAGAGAATTCATAACAAATAGGGTTTTTTTAAACAACTCATTTAAGAAAACATGCAGTTCCATTCAGACAAGGATAAGCATAGCTTGGTATGAGACCCTAACATTCAAAGGGATACATGAATGAATTTGCAATATAGTTTCACAGTACAAAACAGATACTGAAAGAAAAGCAGTATTAAGACGTTAATAACCTGAAGTCATTTCAGCTTTCAGAAGTCTCTCTCTCACTTATCTCACTTTCCCACTTCTCAAGAAAGTCTTGCATGTTTAAATTAAAAGTGTCAATCCCTTTACCAGAGAGGTGAACCCCATCTGGTCTGTAGAGGCCAGAGTCCAGTCTAGGTATTATGTTGTCATGAGCCAATGAAGAACCTCTAAGCTCTGCCATAATACCACGTATTGTTTTGTTGATCGCCTGTCGCATGTTGTTCACGGACATGCTGTCATCCGAGTGCCTCCAGGACTTGCGGGGTAGGATGTCTGACCAAACAAGGTAGCACTGAGGAAAAATGCTCTTCAGCGAAATCAGGTCTTTCTTCACTGCTAACACAAAGGCCTCTGGGGTCATCTTGCCAATATCATTTCCCCCCAAATGTATGAGAATCATGTCAGGTTTGGGCCAGTTGTCTTTAAGTTGGAGCAGCTGGGGAAGAAGCTGTTGCCATGTCATGCCCTGCACACCCTTCCACCATATGCGTACACTATTGGGGTCCATACCAAGCTGCATACCTAATTCAGGAGATGTGGCCCTCTTCTCAGCCCAGAACACAAGGGAGTGGCCACATATCCACACATTCTTTACTTCTGTTCGCATAACTTTTCCTGAAAAAATGTAAAAGTATAGGTGGAGCATTAACATCTGTACTTGGACAAGTCAGGTGGGTTCTCTCTGTCTACAACGGTGTTCAATGTCTAACTTTTTTTTCACTTGAAATCAAGGTGAGCAATAAATTCTTTCATCATTAACAGCAATGTACAAGATATATGTAATACTCAAGGTTTCTACAGTAAGCTTTTTGCAAAGGAGAACTGGTGTTCATGACTTAAAAAAAAAGAAAAACAAACAAAAAGATTATTATTAGAACATTATAAAGAACATTATT
Organism: Ameiurus melas; assembly: GCA_012411365.1. Taxonomy (NCBI): domain Eukaryota; kingdom Metazoa; phylum Chordata; class Actinopteri; order Siluriformes; family Ictaluridae; genus Ameiurus; species Ameiurus melas. The sequence goes on along the minus strand of CM022755.1, from coordinate 11,978,968 downwards.
ACTTTGAAGTTTCTTTCAAACATCAGTTGGAAATGTCCAAAAATACTCAATCCAGCTTGTTTTTTTTTTTTGTACCTACTGCCAAAACACAGACAGAGCTGGTGATGCTTATGGCAGCTTCCCTGTCTAAGTTTTTCTAACTGCTCAACTGTACTGCTTTTTTCCTGAAACAACTTACCCACAATGTTGCATTAATAGCAGTAACTCAAATTCTAGCACTTAAAATATAGTTGCACTTAACACTTAACGACCGCTGGTAGGTCAGACCAAGGTGGATTTTTCAGGAGCAGATTCATCTGTTAATTAGCATTACAAAAAGCCCTGATCAGTGTTCACTGAATATTGCAAACGCTGCTGTCCAGTCAGAATCTCACACAGACTTTAAAAAGTCTGCAGTATAGGCACCCATGAGAAAATTTCACACTAAACATTCTTGTTATTCAGCTGTGTTGTTAGGCTAGCTTCTTCATATTTGATCAATATTTGTATTTAAATGGGAGGTGATGCCCGGTCTTACTAGTAAGACAAATGTGGAATTGAAGGCCATCTCAAGTCAGCTACAATCGCAATATTGTCCAGGCAGGCACACTGACACGGGTGGAGGGCAAGTGAGCTCCGAGACAAGCACACACCTGCACGCCTCAGAGTTGAAAAGCTCAAAATGATGCAAATACTGCTATACAGAGTTTTGCCCTATCTGAGGTTTTTTCTTCCTCTCTGAAAGCATGGAAGGTGCCTTCTGGTGGTCCATCAGACTAATGTCCCTGGTCTTTTATAGTCATGGTGCTTAAAACTCTGAATGTGGCTATGAATTCTTTATGGGACTTGCTTTAAGATCTGATATGATATTAGTCATGAAAATGTGGTATTTTCCAGACCACTACAGAGGATCAAGAGGGAGCCTGAAGCCTATCCCAAGGAACTTTGAGCACAAGGTGACGGACACCCTGGACAGGGGCCAAGCCACCCATTACACAGTCACGCACACATGAACACACACTACGGACAATTTGGAAAATGTTAATCAGCTTACAACATACATCTTTTGACATGTGGAAGAAACCCGAGTACCCAGAGGAAACCCCCAAAGCACAGAGAGAACATGCAAACTCCGCACATGCAGGGTTGAGGAGGGACTGGAACCACCAATCTCGGAGGTGCGAGGCAAATGTGCTAAACACTAAGCCACCATGCCTCCATGGTTTAAAAGCAACATATTACACTTCCAACAAAATGTTACTTTCTATAGGAAATTCCAGTACATTCTAGAATACTGGGTAAAGAAAAAGATGGGGCAATACACATACAGTGATTCACAGTAAATTATGTCTATGCAGTTTTATTCTTAAAAACTTATTTCCTCAGGCTGCCCTTTGTAACTGGTTTTGGCAGTCCCATATAAGCACCAGTGGAGGGAATAATCCTCCTAATGTGGCATGTCACAGTAGGCATCCATCCAGCCCGTCTACAGGCTAAAGATTCTTTCACACTGAGCGTGATTAAGCGAAATCAAATGTTTGACGCGATGACACTCTTGAATCGAAACAGATCCCTATGGAGCTGTTCACACTCCTTCGCAGTATAACAAAGCGACATTTCTTTTACGACCAATGTGTAGATTTATTTCCTTGTCACTTCGTGATAAAACAGACCATCCAATTAGTTGAGCTTTAGATCACGTGCCCGGAGCCGCTGTAATTGCATAAAAGGGCGAGATTGGTGGCGCTATAGCACAGAAAGCGGTTTTGAAAACCAGTGTAAACACAGAGGAAGATTGTTCCAGAAGACTCCAGATATTGAGTATCCGGAGTTAATAATGGATATTGAGTTCTTGTTATCATTTTCCAAGTTTCCATTCACTTTTTGCACATTTCTGTTATCGACAAAGTGAACATGCATAAAAGGGTTTTTTTTTGCTGCCTCCGACCTGTTTCCATCCAATTGGCCTTTTACCAATAAAATTATATTTCTTACTGAAATATTTCATATTTGTTTGAATGCAAAGAAATATTTTTTCATAATGTTACAGTTGGTCTTTTTGTAGCAGAAAACAATACTCAGCGTTTCGTTTGTTATATATCTTTATATTCTTGTTGAAATAGCAAAATCAGTCATAACTATAACGGGATAGTAAGAACCGAACTGTCAAAGTCAAAGACTTTCAAATTTATCAAAGTTCTTCCACCGAAAAAAAAAGTGGGCTGATCCTTGGCATTAAACTCGGGTTTTGTCCCAATACTGTGTTATTGAATTATATTTTATATTCATTATAAAACAGCTTGATGGTGCTGTTAAAAAAAATAATAAAAAAATTCTGCTTCCCTTTCTGGGTAGAACACATGAACAATATGAAAAATTAGCTTCTGTGCTTTTTAAAAGTTTGTGTTGTGGTTGTGCCAACATTTACGTGATTCTTCTCAGCGGAGAAAGTCGATCAGCTGAATAGTGGGTTGCGCCATCTAGTGTTCAGGCGAAAATGCATTCTTGGTCAGTGCCACCTATCGTGCAGGTGTGAACTAGCTGAAGGCAATCGATCGCTTCGTGTTTGGTGTGAAAGCACAGTTTGTAGGGGATTCACTTTATCGCACTGTGCTCAGTATTGCACAGCAGGCTGCAGCACGAAGGTTACTCCAAGGTTATCTAGCCACCATCACTTATCACAGCCTTATTCTCTGAGCAGGTTAAACTTCCCCGCTCACTTACCTGAAGACCACAAACGCTCTCCATCTATCTATGCATCTAACTATTGTGAGGCAGAGAGACGGCTATTGTGTGTGCGAGAGAGAGAGAGAGAGAGAGGGGGGGGGGTGTAAGTAAATAGACAGACAGATAGATAGATAGATACAGTTCAGAAAGTATTTAGACCACTTCAGTTTTTACACACTTAATTCCGTTAGAGATTTCATTTTAAATGGATTAAATAGATGTTTTGTCCATTAACCTACACACAATAATCCATAATGACAAAGCAAAAACATGATTTTAGAAATTCTTGCAAACGTATTTAAAAAAAAAAGTATTCAGATGCAAATTGGCACTCCAAATTGAGCTCAGCCATATCCTGTTTGCTTTCATTATACCATGAGATGTCTCTAGAACTTTACTCCACTTGTGGCAAACTGAACTGAAAGGAGATTATTAAGAAAGGCACACACCTTATAATGGTCCCACAATTCAGAGTGCACGTGAGACAAAAATTCTAAAGTTCTAATTGTGTTGACAGATCAGGGCATGGGTATAAAACCATTTCTGGACCTTTAAATGTTCCCAGGGGCACATTGGGCTCAATCACTGTGAAATGAAAGAATTTTGGAACCACCAGGACTCTTCCTAGAGATTGCCTCAATAATCAGGCTAGAAGGTCCTTGGTCATGGAGGTGACCAAGAACCCAATGACCACACTAACAGGGTTTCAGAACTCCTCCACAGAGATCGAAGAACTTGTCGGAAGGACAACAATCTTAGAAATACTCCATCAATCATTCTAGGAGAGAGTAAAATGCATATGAAAACCAGGTACTGCACAATAACTAGCTAATACCATTCAGCATCATGATATGGGGTGCCTCTCAACTGCAAAGGACTGGGAAACCAGTCAGAATTGAGGGAAAGATGAATAGACCCAAATACTGAAATTTATTGTGTGGAGTGGCTTCGGGACACTTCACTGAATGTCCATGTTGGGCAGAGTCAAAGCCCAGACTGAATCCAATAACACATTTGCGGAGAGACCAGAAGATGGCAGTTTAGTTGCTTTTAATCCAACTTGACTGAGTTTGAAAGTATCTGCCAGGAAGAAAGGTCAACGAACATCCCAAATCCAGATATGCAAAACATGTAGAGACTTACTCAAGAAGAATCAAAGCTGTAATGGTTGCCAAAGGTGGTTCAACAAAGTACTGAATAAAGTGTCAAAAAAAAAAAAACAACAACACAACAACCACTTGTTCTTATGAGTCACTGTATGTAGACTAATGGGCAACAGTAATTGTTTAATCCATTTTAAATGAAATCTTTAACACAATAAAGTGTGCAAAAACTGAAGGGGTAAGAATAAATGTGTGAAGAGCCACAAATTAAGCAGAATCCCAGTTAACAAAAGCAGATTCAACAGTGCATTGCACGTCGACAAGTATCAATTCAACAATGCACATGTTGGCCACAAGTTTCATTAAGCATAAACTCTATTAGTACACTTCATTAGAAATATTAAATTCTCTTAGAGGTGAATGGCCATTGAGGGATGAGTACAGAACAGTAAAGCATGCAAGTAATAAAAAAAACAACAACCAGAAGTTACAGTATACAGTGGCATGAAATAGACCTCTGTACAATAAATAGCCATAGACAGCAGATCTCAGTAGAACAAAAAGCATAGACATGGATGCCTCTGCTGCCAACAAGTCTAGTCCTTCTTACCCTTAAAATATACTTTAAACTTTAAGGAATTGATTAAAGAAAAACTATTTCAGACATATGACTTTGCTGTGACCTTGACCCTGCTTGAGTCAATTCCAAAATCTAATCAATTCATCTGCTGTTTACAGTAAAATAGTCCATATAAATCTTTCAACCACCTGTTCTTGAAATATCTCGATTGCATAATAATTAATTCCTTCGATTTAATAGCGCTTTTCCAGGCATTCAAAGTGCTTTACATTGTACAAGGGGGAAATCTCCTCAACCACCACCAGTGTGTAGCATCTACCTGGATGCTGCAACGGCAACCATAGTGTGCCAGAACACCCACCACACACCAGATATTAGTGGAGAGGAAAGGAACGTGATGTAGCCAATTCAGGCATTAGGTCCACACAGACCAGAGGGGGTCTGAGCACCCCCAGCTGGCCTCCCTAATACCACTTCCAGCAGCAACCTTAGTTTTCCCCAGGAGGTCTCCCATCCAGGTACTGGCCAGGCTCAACCCTGCTTAGCTTCAGTTGGAAACCAGGCGACAGCTGCAGGATATGGTGCTTGCTTAAGATCAGATGCATGAAGAATGGATTTCCCCCATACAACTCATACATTTTCTTTCTTCATGCTTAGACCTTCATCAGTGGTTTGTCTCCTTAAACCATTCTGCTGATTAGTCATCAACTATAGCTTGACGTTAAGTATTACTGATATACCTCAAATCTAAAGCATCATCTAACATCAGTGGTCACCAACCCTCTTCCTTGAGATCCTCCTTCCTGCAGGTTATCTCCAACCAAAATCTAACACACCTGTTTAGTTCATGAAGAACTTCTTAAGACAGTGACTATGTTTACATGAACAGCAGTAATCTAATTATTGACCTTATTCTGAATAAGACAATACTGTGATTAAGGTGTTTACATGAGCTGCTTTTAGAATATTCCTTTCATGTTCCCGTTTTACATGTTATAGAACATAAGAGCGATTAACAGCACACGTCATTACGTCCCCACATCACGCCGTCCAACGTTCCCTCCAGCATTTCACGTATCATCATACAGTTCGTCTTCATTATGGTACCGTATACAGTTTTGGGCGTTTTTATTTGTATTTTTTATGAACGCTTCAAGTACAGTTAATTATTTGTCATGCTGTAAGTGCAAATAGACGACTGCTTGAAGCTGTGGGCTATGTCCCAAACCGCGTACTTACCTACTATATAGTAGCTCAGATACATGTATTTCTCCCACTATATAGTAGGCAAGTACGCGGTTCTGGACGCAGCCGTGCTTTCGTTTGCCGTCAAATGGTTGAGCACTGCCGTGAGAAAACTTCCACACAACGTTAATAGTGTGATTAAGGTGTGTATATATAATGCGACTAAAACAGGGGTACTTCATATGAGTTAATTCGATTTGTGTTTACTTGGAGTATCTATAATTTTGTTGAATTAAGGTAATAAAAATTGCCGTTTTCATGGTAGTTTGTTAATAAGAGTATTGTCTTAATCGGGTTAATATTGGATTATTGTTGTCCGTGTAAACATACTGAATGATTAGGTGGTCAGGTGGGCATGATTGTGGTTGGAGCTGAAATCTTCAAGAAGGTAGATCTCTAGGAACAGGGTTGGTGACCACTGATATACATAACCTAGTCTTAGCTGTAGCAGAATAGGCCAAGTGGAGGCCCAAATAGTCATGTATTTACCACACAGCTAATACTAAGATCATAATTGGATTTGATATTCTGGCCATAGTTTAACATTGGGGTTATTGTTGAATATGCCTCATAGCTATAAATGTTAAAACTACTACTCTGATACCTGGTGCTGATTTTTGGCTTTGTCCTCGTGTTCGCTGGGCTTCCATTTGCTGTTCCTTCTTCAGTCTCATTCTCTGATTAAACTGCTCCAACTGCTCCAAACATAAGTGTTAAAAAGGGATCTCAAGAGCCCAACACTGAGTGTAAATGCATTACATGTAATAAGCATGAAACAAAACACATCTTTCCCTAAATAAATGTTCCCAGATCTGCTCAAATCAACAGTACAAGAATAAAAAAAAATTATATGAAAGAAATCACTTGTGAGAAGAAGTCTAACATACCCTTTTTTTTTGTTTAGCTTTGATGTCATCTTCCATCATGGGTGCTGCTTGGGATTCAGCTTTGCCTTCAGCATATTTTTCTGTCTGTATGCTAATGACAGTACGTACTTCTTTAACAGCAGAAGGTTTTAAACTAACAGACTTCCGAGTTTCTACTGTTTCTATTGTTTTGAGACACCTGTTGTGTGTAGTGGGCTTTGTTTTAGCATGTTGGGTGGCATAACTAGAGCTGCCAGATTGCATGACAAAGCCAAACTGACCTGAGGTGGGTGGATAAGGCGGAGGAGGAGTTGGAGAAGGACCAAAAGATCCTGGTGTGTTAAAAGTAGAGAGAGTTGGATAGAACTGGGTAGGGCTTGGTGTCATCAACAAAAAAGGCCTGGCAGATGCTGTATAATCCCCATAGCCAGATGGTAAATGAGAGGGTGGTGTCGGATAACCAGTAGCATAATGCAGAGGATTTTGATAAATTGACCCGTAGGGATTTTGTTCTCCCGCTATACCATAACTACACTCCCCGGAATCTTGCTTGTTTGTAAGGTGGTGTGCACCTGAGGAGAACTCACTGGGTATTTGAGTATGCTGCAAACCGACCGACTGAGCTAGGGATTCTGCTATTGGTTTGTAGGCATCATGTCTGACTTCTGGTGGTTCACTTTCATATGAATCAGATGTCATTTGTTTTGCTTCTGGACTGTTCCTAATAGTCCTTTTAAGGCTAAATAGGTCCTCGGCTGCACCGTCATTGTGGCGGCACTTAAGAGAGTCCAAATAACTCATGTAAACCTCACGATTAGAAGTTTTAGCAGGGGATACAGAATTTACACCCTCAGAATCAGTGGAATGACTACTACCTCTTCGCTCATAACGACTTATCGAGTGTTCATCTTTTTGATCAAAAGAGTGAGAACTCTGGGGTTTGACTTTCTTGCCATACAGGCGCTCTTTTGTCCTATCAGCTAACTTGCTAACTTCTGTCGTGTCCAAATTAAGACCGATGGTTTGCAGCAGCTCCTGAATTGTTTTATAGTGGCTTGCTTTTTGGACGACATCCTCACTGGCATCCTTGGATTTTTGATGCACTGGGCTAAGGCTGTCTTCTACTCTGTACTTTTCAGACAGTTTTTGAGTTTTGTATCTCTCTCTGTCCTCTGCATACGAGTCCTCAAAATATTGCTCATCACTATAACGATCTTGTGACAGTTTAAACGTATCACACTCTTTCAAAATATTTTCGTGCTGTTCTAAAAGTCTGCTTTGACTACTAGAAGGCATTGCCTCACCACGAAGGAAACGATTCTCAGGCTTCGCTTCAATGCCATATTTCATTCCAACAATTTTGGAAAAGCCACTGCCATCTACCACAGCTCTTTCATGTGGTAAGAGATCATCTTGGGTGTTTTCAATTTGTCTCAACATAGGATTCATATTCTGTTTGCTCCCCATTAAACGATAGTTGTCTTCATTGCAGTCCGTTTCTTTGAAAGGATCATACAATTCATTGCCACAAGACAGGTTTCTTTCTGTCGGCTCTTGTGGGATCCTCTGATTCTTCGGTCGATCGGAATCTTTTCTAGCATCTCTCAACAATGAGGTCAATAAATTCGAATCTGCTTTATTTAAGGCACCAAGAAACCTTTCCATTTGTGTTGCAAGATTAGTCTTTTGTTTTGAAGCTGAAGACTGGTTTGAAAAACTCTCACTTGTGGATGCCTGGTCACAATCCTGGTGAGAAAACCGGGATGTCTGGGAAGGTGATGTAGAATAACTTTGGTCTTTGGTCTCTCTGGCACTTTCTTGGTCATAAATTAATCCAGACCTTGGCTGAAATGACTGCTGAGCAATTGCCTGGTTAATGCTCATACTTGAACTGGTAGAGGATTCATTAACCAGTTTCTTGAAAAGGTCAACAGTATTAGAGAGCACCGATGGTGGATTACAGGGTTTTTTAAATGCAGTATCTGAAGGCCCAGAGAGATTGAGGAAAGTGGAGTGATCATCTTTAGGTCGTTTAGACATTGGCAAATGAGCATACTGACCAGCTGAAGTCAAATCCTTCTGAAAAATAAAAATAAAAATGTAATCATAATTTGACATCTTTTCCCATAGCATTCCCCAGTGAAGTTTAAAATTATTTCAGCGATGGACTGCAGTGAAATATTCCTTCTTCAGTACTGCGGGAGGAGGCAAAGTGATTTGCATTCCTTTCAAGCGAGAGCGCAACTTCTTACATAGGGTAGAGCAAAGGCAGGACTACTGGATCTTTCCTGTCATCCCTACTTTACTGTGGTTGTATAACATGCATTCATCCGTCTTCACAAAATCAAAAACCTTATAGCAAACATATTAACGTAGCAGATTTTTTTTGGTGCATTTTTAAAGTAAATGCACTATAAGTAAAAGTAAGCATTAATGAAGTATAACTATTCTGCAATCATTATCGTGAAATATCAAGTAACATTCTCAGTTGCCATCACCGTGTCACACCGTTCCTTGACAACTTGAGGCTAGAAAAAGGCATAATAGTTTGAAATGTCTATAACCATGCAATCTTCCTAAATCTACACAGATCACCATGAGTGGAACGAGACAGACCTGTGGCTGATCAGTAACAGATTCTGACCGCTTCTTCAAAATGGACTTCTTTGGCTGAAGATCAGGTTTTATATCAAATTGCCAGGTGTGCTTATTTGTCATTGTTATGTCCAGGTCATCTGAGCATGAACCAAAATCATATTTCTTTTTGATTTCAGACCCATCACAAATGGTTTTAGCCTTTAGTTCCATTGCCATAATTGCTCGTTTACGTGCAATACATTCACTTAGTTCCTCTAACTGTCTCTTTTTCCTTGCTAATTCCTGATCTTCAATCTCAGGAGTACAACTCTGTTTAATCCATACAGGGACTGAGCCAGCAGACGTGTATATACTGGAAGTGTGGGTTTTTGGGCATCCCACTGGCTCTTCTGGACTCTCACTTCTTTCATTTTCCTTTAGAGAAAGTAAAAAATAAATAACCAACAAGATGCTGAAAGGTTGCCATTTAAAAATCATATAAGTAAATAAATAAATAAAAAAACAAACCTGATGTTGGGAACTGGTGAGAGACTCCGAGTGCTTCTTTAAAATGGACCTTACTGGCTTGGTGTTAGGGGTCCATGAATTCTCTACACAGGTTTTGTGCTGATAATCAAATGTAGCAATCCCATGTTGTCTTTCCATTTCAAGTGCATCTTTAAACTGACTTGGTGTTTTGGTGTTTTGTTCCAACGCCATTATTGCTTTTTTACGTGCTATTAACTCATTGAGCTCCAATAACTCTTTCCTCTTCTTTGACAATTCATAATTTACAGCCTCAGTAGATGACGAGTTCGTATAATCAGAGGAGTTGGCTGCATATTTGGATGTCTTGTTATGACCATCAGGGCTTCTGCTTCGTCTCTTGCTGCTGCATTCCTTATTGGTGCTCTGTCCTCTGTGATGATCATCCATGTATTCTGGGCTGTGACTTCTCTTTTTGCCATCCCGAATGCTCCTTTCCCTGCTTCTACTGCGGCTACAACTACGCTTGTATCTGCGTGAGCGATCTCTACTGTGACTGCGGCTCCTTCTGTAACTTCGGTAAGTCCTGTCACGACTGGAGCTCCTGTGCTTGCCATAGTAGCCGCCGCTCCTATCTCGGCTGCGGCTACTGCTTCGGCTGTACCTGTGTCGGCTTTCTCGGCTTCTGCTACGTTCACTGCTACCCTTTATAGTGTTTTCCTGTTTGCTTTTATTGTCCTGCTTTGGAGCTTTTGAGGCATCCACCTTTTCCCTGCCTGGCTTCCTAAAGCAAAAAACAATATAAGGCACCAGTCAGTTTCTCAGAAAAGCTTCTTTAAAAAAACAAACAAACAAAAAAACACAAACAAACAAACAAAAAAAAACACACAAACACAAATTTAATGTCATATGTAGTATGAGAATTAAATCTTAAGTAATTTTACACTTGAGGCAAAAATTTTAATATACCTTGGGTAAACTCAATTTTTCACAATTTCAGACATTTCATTTGTTAAGTCGGTTAGGTTGTCTACTTTATTTCCATAAAATATTATTTTAAAATAATAGCAAAGAGGCCGATTTATTTAATTTTTTTTCATTCCTTCTGACAGAACTAGTGTAACTCTGTCAGGATTTTGGGCCTCTTTGCTCAGACAAGTTTTCTGTTCAGTCCAAGGCTGGTGATCACCTGCCTGATGTCCTTCACCAGATCCTTGGTTGCTGTCTTGGGGTACAGTTGAATCTTTTGGACCAAAATATGTTCAATCCTGGGATTTGTTTTGTAGGAATTTTCAAGTTTTCAAGTCGATACCTCAATTTCTGAAATTTTCCAGACTGTGAAATTAGACAGTCAACTCTGTGTATTAAAATTTTTGGTAAATGTAATTTTTATGAAAAAAAAAATCTGTCAGTTCAAAATTGCCTCTGATGTGAAGAAAGTAGAGTATAGCTTTCCAAAAAGAAACGTATGGTAACATGAAATGCGAGGAGCTGGGAAAAATGAGATTGAATATCTTTTGCCTAAGTTTATGTAAAATGTTTGTCCTCAACTGTACACCGTTAATTTATGATATTCTAGTATGGACTTTCACATTGTAACAAATGTTATATCAAATGTGCATCCCCTAATACAAGGGGGGACCCGAAAATTCCCAGATTTCGAAGGTGGCATATGCACCTTGAAGTGCTTAGGTCCTTCTTTTTGTTCCCGAAATTAAAAATGAGACTGAAGTGGAAAAGATTAGAGACCATGGAAGAAATTCAGAAAAAAAAATGCAGGAAGCTCTAGACACGATGACAAAAGGTGATTACAAGAAATGTTTCCAGGAATGGAAGTAACCCTGGGACAAGTGTATCACATCACAAGGATTACTTTGAAGGGCATTAAAGGAGAAATACTGTAAATTTATTAATACTAGGTGTTTTTATTTTTGTTTTTTTAAACCAATTCAGGGAATTTTTGGGTCCATATTCATTTTCACTCACCATCCACTTTAACAGGAACACCTTTACCCTAGCTAATTTTTGCAATTATCCAATCAGCCAATCATGTGGTATCTGTGCAATGCACAAAATCATGTAGACAAAGATCAAAAGCTTCAATTAATGTCCACATCATACATCAGAAAGAGTGGTGCATGGGGGCGTGATCTCAGTGACTCTGACCGTTGCACGGTTGTTAATGCTGGTTTGAGTATTTCAGAAATACTGAATCCCAACGTGGTCTCCATTTCCATCCACCTCAACGTTTGGCGTGTTGTGTTTACGGAGATTAATTTCGGCTCACCACGTTGTAAAGAGTGGTTATCTGAGCCTTCCTTAGCTCAAGTCAGTCTGGCCATTCTCCTCTGACCTCTCTCAACAACAAGCCACTCACATAACTGCTGCTCACTGGATGTCTGATGACATTGCAGCTTGAATCCGGATGGCATTTCATCCTTAAACATTTTGCCCATTCAAAATTTTAAACTTTCAGATCCAACTTAAGCTGTAGTTTGCCGTTCATCATGTACTCACTCTGCAGCCAGCAAATCACAACCTTTGCCCTCTGTTTTGACCTGGTTCTTGAAGTGCTCTTTTGGGTCTTGCAGCAATTTGATTGTCATTTTCTTCTGCAAATATCCGAGCAAAATATTTCATTATTCATTTCAAAACACAGACAGACAGAGAGACACACACAGACCTTTAAAAAGTATTCGTCACCTTCTCTTTCTTTTCTTCTATTTTTGGCACAGATGTGAAGACACTCTCGGTCAGTCTTCTGATTCTAATAGCTCGTTTACCTCCTGCAAAACCCTTAACCCCCTGCAAGAAAAAAAAACATGTACTATTTATGTTAAATAAAGATCTTCCTAGGGATTACGTTTAGGAATTGGCTGTTGTTACATTCGGGCAGCAACGAAGGGGCAAAATATAATTTGCATCAAATGAATATGATAGTATCCAAAAAGAGCTCTTACCGCTGCAAGTGTAAACTCAACTTTCTCTGACAAGGTGAGCTTGGCATCATCCATAACCTCAGACAGGTCAAAACACAGCTGTGGGTCCTGTGGGGCCTTGATGAACCCAGAAGTATCATTCAATTGTACAACAATTCCCTGGTGGAAGAAGACATGCCTTGATGCAAATTAACCAAATTTCCCCATATTTAGTCATCACCAATTTCCACTCCATTATCTAGGTCGACCCCTATTGCACAACAGCTACTCAAATAGGAGGGTTGGGGCTCAAGCATGCATCCTCCAAGACATGTTAAGCTAGTCACCGTATCACTTCAATCTGCTGCTTATGTAACATCATTAGGCAGCTAACAAACAGAAACCCCTGACTGGCCAGCATCACATTAACAAACAAAGAGAAGAAAACAAGACCATCCATTCCACCTACAGAGAATAACCAGATATACTTCTTTGGAATTCTCATGGAACTCTCATTCACATTACTGAAACATGTATTATTATTATTGGTTACTATCATTACATTTTAAGAGCTATATCAAGCCAGCAATGTTCCCTAATAACCATATTACAGGGTGGTTGTTGTTTTTTTTAACCACATTGAGTTAATGCCGTTCTCGATTCTAACTCTCTCAATATTTTTTCGTGGTCTCTCCCACATAATGCCATGGGGATCTTGGCTACATGTGCGAGAAGATAATACCACCACTAATACAAAATATGCATAAAATTAGTGTTGCATAGTCAGATATAAAGTGAATTAGACATTTTCACCATTAAACATTGCTGTGTTTTCTGATCTGCAGTACAGACATGCCGACGGAAATTTATTTTCTGTGCCTAACCCTAGTCAGCAATACGGGTCAAGAGTAAAAAGAAACACTTAAAGCACTATCTGGGCTGTATTCAGTGTTCAGTTAAGTGCGCATAGTGAGGATTTCATACCGAAATTGCACACATGGGTATTCAAACCTCAGATGGTGCCTAAGAGCTCCGTTTTGGTCTCATCTGACAACCAGAGTACAACTGGGTGTTTGGAGGAGGAGGAATGCTGCCTATGACCCCAAGAACACCATCCCCACCGTCAAACATGGAGGTGGAAACATTATGCTTTGGGGGTGTTTTTATGCTAAGGGGACAGGACAACTTCACTGCATCAAAGCGACTATGGACGCGGCCATGTACAAATCTTGGGTGAGACCCTCCTTCCCTCAGCCAGGGCATTGAAAATTAAAAGTAACTACTAAGTCATTACCAAGTATTAAGTCATGTTTTGCAGAGGGGTCAAATACTTATTTCCCTCATTAAAATGCAAATCAATTTATAACATCTTTGACATGCGTTTTTCTGGATTTTTTTGTTGTTATTCTGTCTCTCGCTGTTCAAATAAATCTACCATTAAAATTATAGACTGATCATTTCTTTGACAGTGGGAAAATGTACAAAATCAGCAGGGGATCAAATACCTTTTTCCCCTCACTGGATGTTTGAGAGAGAACTTGTAACAGCGTACTCCCATGTTAAAATGCAGAACTCATGCATGAAACTGGCAAACCTGTTTTAATAATTCAAACCCGCAAAACTCAAGAATAAAAAAAATACGATTAAATAGAATAAATCCTGTGCATATATTATAATTTCATGACCGTCATTTATCTCGTAGCTCCATTAAAGTACAACAGTAACTGTCGGCATATACTATGAAAAAAATTTACTTCCAAAAAATTGTCAAATTTCACAAGCTGTCAAATAATGAGGGCTATGGTTAAGTCATGGTTAAAAAAAAGTTGTGGTTAAATAAAATTGAGCTTGTAGTCATTGATTTGATAATTATAACTGGAATTATTCATGCAGCAATAAATAAACGGGCATGTATTAGACTCAATGCTTGCCATGTTCTCATTCGTAGATATCCATATTGTTCATCATTTTTAATTTGTCACTTGTTTATGTTGCATCCTTCTTCAGTATTTTTTATTTTTTTTTACATTTGAAGGCAAGGTCTTGTGTTTAGCGGTGGTGGTCAAGATGCTACTGAAAAACCACCTCTGACAACTTTCGAGGTGTGAAATATGGACAGATGATTTATATAATCTAAATGGGGAGCCCAGAAAATCAAGTGGTTCTTAACCCATCTCTGAACATGAGTAACTTTCCCCAAATAAACAGTGACATAGCTTTTGCACTTACGTCAACAACACTAAATATATTGTCCTATGTCAGTAGAAGGTCCTGGAAGTGCTGTTTTTGAGATAATAGAAATATTACATAAAAAGTATAATGTCTGGTCCATTAATACAAATCAAAAAACACGAGGTTTTTTTCCTTAATCATGTTTGGAACGTCTGGAAGAGGCCCGAATACCCCAAAAGAAAGACGACTCACTATCTTGCGTTTCTCTGTGGATTCTAGTTGAAAGGTGTCTGGCTGAATCTGAATGTTGATGGCACGCTCCTCCTTGGTCAGCAGTTTGGTGGCAATGTTGAACTGGACCTTGTCACCGACCATCATGGTGGCCTGTGTGATCACATCACCTGAATCAAATGGTAAACTTTTCATTGTACCATCCACAATGGTGTCCACAAGGCCCTGTTTCTGCTGTTGCCCCATCTGCACAAAACAAAAAATGTATCTTAAAAATGGTAAACCAGTGCAGCAGGCAGTTAGCATTACTGTAGGCTAGAGTGCATTCAAACTGTAAATGACTGATTTATTAGTCAAATCTTATACACAGAGTTGACAGGTTATCAGTTTTTTTGTGATTGTTTTGGCCAAAAAGGATTGATTTTGCTGCTAAATTTTAAATGCGCACTGTGATGATGTCATATGATGCGTCTTGGCCAAAATCTGAAGAAAATCTGCGGTAATTTTGGAAAATTGCAAGCTCCTCCAAATACTACAAAGTTTGCCTGATAAACCCTATAATAAATCATAACCCCCATAGGTCTGATTTATTATGTACCATCCAAATTCACTTAAACAAGTCTCTAGTTTGTCAGGAAGACCAGAGTCTCTCACATTTGTTAGTGTTCTTTTAAGCATCGACATGGCCAGACGATTTTCATGACTTTAAAAAGGTGGCATGTAACTTGCCACTAAGCGCAGTGGTTGAAGAATTTCTTATGTGTCTGTCATCCAGCTTTTCACACACACAACCATTCTAAAAGTTTACTAAGAAACATAAAGGCGAAAAATTACCAGTGATCAGAGATCCTATATATAAAAGATCATATCTAATCGCTGTTAATGAAGAACAAAAGAAAATGACTCCAGGGGATGAAACAACCAAAACTAGACAATTGATGAGCCTAATATTGGACGAATCTGAGTTCCATTTACGTCATATGCATGGAAGAGTCAGACTTTGGTTCGGACAAGGTAATACCATGGGGATATTCAATTTGATGTCAAGATATTACACCCACCACACACTAGTTTGTAAATACTGATATCGGTAGAAAAAAAAAAGTGTATCTGCATGCCATGCTGACTAGGTTAATCTCGTAATCATGGTTACAGTTTATCTGATAATGCACTGTCACATGGCGATGGTAACTTCCACTGTATATCACTATATCCCTGGATCTCAGCTCAATCAAGTATTTAAGATGAGGTGGATATGCTAATTTACATCAGTTTCTATCAAATCAACATTTTGAAACACTTAAGACAGCTTATCCAGAAACTGGTAGAATCCAGGCCCAGGCAAAAACAGACAAATACCCTATAAGACAGCACTACTAGCCAAATCACACATTACTGGGCTATAAAGCCTTTTCTGCTCTTTTTTTGCTTGTTTGTTTGTTTTTTAAAATAACACTGACTAAAATCACACTGACTAAAATCACATATATGCTGGATTTCTCCAACTATACGTGTGGTGTTCAAGATCCAAGTGTTGAAGTGTTAAAAATCAGTGCTGTGGTTTTAGTTAATTATATTTCAATTAAAAATAAATAAATAAAATAATAATAATAAAAAATTAATTTCACCAAATAAACAGACAATAAATACAAAACAGCCAGCATATCTAGAATACATCACCTCCTTTTCAGAATTTTTGGGGATGACTTTGGAAACGGTTCCCTCATATTTGTCACTGCTTACGTCTTCATCAACAGTTGCTTCCTTCGATGTCACTGGTTTCCACTACGGAGAAGAAAAATAAATGTCACATATAATTTAGCTAAACACTTTTTCACTTTTAAAACAATTAAAGAGAATATGTTCCAAAGCAATATGGTCATGCATCGTAAACACAAATATTGGGAAGGCTAACCACTTAAACATCACCAAAAATTTAAACATCATGTCAATATTGTAAAAAATACTTGCCATTGATTTGCCTGCAGAGGGGTCAGTAGCATTTTTTGCTTGTGAATCAAACTCCACTGCACCCTCAGGAAGCTTCTTCAATCTGATAGCCTTCAATGTGTCTTTTACCTAGATAAGACATACATTTCAAAATCAGAATATCAAAGAACCATAATTGATGAAGCAAGAAAAAAATAAAATGTAATCAAAGCCCATAAGTAGAAGATTTCCTCTGATTTACAGTTATAACTGTGAACTCAGCCTCATCCATGACGTTTAGTTGATCATCTGATAGATACTCATTGAGGGAGGCAGTGAGGTTTTCATGTTTCTTTGACATGATGGTAAAGGAATCATCCTTGATGTTCATTATAACACCCTGTTAATTAAGTACAGTGAAATGCAAAAGAGAATTAGGTCAAACAATATATTTTAATGGACTGATCATTTTGAAATAAACATTACTGGTTTCCTGGTTAGAGCCTTTATTAAGGTTATAAAATCACATCTGTTACCTTTTCCCTGATTTCCTTAGTGAGCTGAAACGTTTCTGGCATTTGTGGTGTGATATTCGTTGCTCTGCGGACCTTTGTAATAACATCTGTGAGCAGCTGAAATTTCACCCGGTCAAACAGTAGTAGGGTGGCTTTTGCGTCCATCCTTCCAAAGGGCAGTTTTACAGGTTCAGTGGTGAGAATGGTTCTGATGCGGCCTGGATGAGGTTCCAACACATAAGTCTGAAAAACAGCAGAATCATAGCACTTAATATGCGGACAGGTGTGTAAGTAGATCTAACTGTCTAATAACACTGAAGTAACCTTCAAAGGTTTTAATTATCAATGATTAAATGGTAGACAATGTTATAAATCACCATCGTCATAAACTGGCATGTTGATAGATGAAATATAAATTCATATCACATAGAAAAATTTTCCTATTCCAATCAAACCTATTAAAGATGAACTTGCTATGTATTATATCCACAGTTGTGTTATCCTGTATGTTTATTACAAATAATTCAATAGTCGGTCAATAGTTACATAGATAGATATGTAATATTTGTAAAGCGTTTTAGCTTTCATTTACAGTGAGGGAAATAAGTATTGAAGGCGTCAAAAAGTTTTTCAGTAAATATATTCCCAATGAGGTTATTCACATGAAATTTCACCAGTCATAAGTATTAACTTAAGAAATCCGCAAATATAAAGAATTCACAACATTAAAAACCTTAATAAAGTTATGTGTAATAAAGTGGAATGACGCAGGAAAAAAGTATTGAACATGCTAAGGAAAAGCAGTTCTCCAAGGCAAGGTAAGGCAAGGAACCAGCTGAAATCTGTAAGAAATTATACCCCCTATCTGTGCAAATTAATATCAGCAGGGTTACTAAATTGATGCTCTATAAAAAGGCTTTTTGTAACCAAGGTGTCGCAAAAGAAACATCTCATGATGGGTAAAAGCAAAGAGTGCTTCCAAGACCTCTGCAACCATATTGTTGAGAACATTTTGATGAAATCGGATACGGATGTATTTCAAAACTTCTGAATCTTCCAGTAAGCACCATTGGGGCCATTATCCACAAGAAGAAGCAACATCACTCCGTCATCAACCTGCCACGCACACAAGCTCATCGCAAGATTGCTAATCAGAGAGTCAGAAGAATAGTCAGAAGAGAAGCCCAAGAGCCAAGGACCACTCAGAAAGAGCTCCAGAAAAAACTCCAAGTGTTTGTTTCTGAAACACTTGGAGCAGGTACCATGGTCTACGAGAAAACAATAGGCAGTGCACTCCACTAGTCACACTCACCCAACAAGACTCCATTACTAAAGAAAACGCATGTTGAAGCTCGTTTAAAGTTTTCTACAATTCATTTGGACCACTCATTGGAGTGCAGTCTGGTCAGACGAGAGCAAAACTGAACTTTTTGGCTGTCATACTACACAACCATTTGGAGAAGAAATGACACTGCACATCACCCTAAAAACACTATAACAACAGTGAAGTTTGGAGGTGGAAGCATCATGATGTGGGGCTGTTTTTCATCGCATGGTATTGGCAGACTTCATATATAATTAAAGGAACGATGAATGGAGCCCTTTACCGGGAGATTCTTGAGAAGAATCTGCTGCCATCCACCAGGATGATGAAGATGAAATGAGGGTGGACCTTCCAGCAGGACAACGATCCACAGCATACAGCAAACGAAACTCTCAATTGGTTTCAGAGAA
This sequence comes from Ameiurus melas, assembly GCA_012411365.1. Taxonomy (NCBI): domain Eukaryota; kingdom Metazoa; phylum Chordata; class Actinopteri; order Siluriformes; family Ictaluridae; genus Ameiurus; species Ameiurus melas. The sequence continues at coordinate 11,959,906 of CM022755.1, read as the reverse complement.
AAGAATCAAGGCGTTAGATTGGCCCAGTCAATCACCTGACTTGAATCCAATTGAATAAGATTTAAAGATAATATATTTAGAACAATGGGCCAAAATCACACCTGAATACTGCGGCCCATTTATTTCTTCATACAGGAAGTGTCTTGAGGCTGTCATTAAAATCAAAGGCTTCTCCACTAAGTATTAAATAAATTTCAGTTAGCGTGTTCAATAAGTGTATATATTACTTTTTTACTTTGTCATTCTGCTTTATGACAACTTCATTTATGGACTTTAATTTACATTTTACATTTATTCATTTAGCAGATGCTTTTATCCAAAGCGACTTACAAATGAGAAAATACAAGCAAAGATGGGGAGAGATTCTGCGGTCCGGATCGAGGTTGAAAGTTCATTCCACCACTGAGGAACAGTTAGTCTGAAGATTCTTGAAAGGGACCTTGAGCCACGCTGAGTATGTACTACCAAGCTTCGGTCATTGATTGATCGCAATATTTGGATTTCTTGTCACCAAAGTCTGGTGAAATATTCACAACCTCACAAGTATTCACAACCTCATTGGAAATATATTTATAATAAATAAATACAAAAAAAATGTTGACACATTCAATATTTATTTTGTCCACTGTATGCAGAGTCTCATGCCACTATGCCCTTTTACTGTACCACTTTCGCTTGTTTTTTTTAAATTTATTTTTATATTACTCTGGCACAGACTGTTGTGCTTGTTTTTGTTGATAGACCAAAAAAAGGCAAGAAAGAGAGAAGAGTTTGAAGGGGAGAGTCAGTCAGTCAGTTGGGCAGGGTGAAAAAAACTATTAAATTACTTTGAACCACCTGGTAATTAGCACTGAGATGGCACAGGGTCATGATATGGATGATAAGGATTAATTAACGGTGTTTGTTTTCTGCCAAACATAATTCATGAATGCTGTTCAGTGACCTTTCATGTGCTCGTCTTCCAAGCATATTGTTTGGAGGGGACATGAAATAAGTGTGATGTTATTATATATTAGAGAGGAATTTATAGTGATGCTTGAAAGTTTGTGAATCCTTTAGAATTTCTGCACAAACATGACCTAAAATATAATACAATTTTCACATAAGTGAATTTGACTTGGCCGTTCCAAAACAGTAACTTTATTCTTCTTTAACCATTTTGGTGCTTAGGGTCATTGTCTTTCTGCATGAACCACTTTCTCTTGAGACTCAGTTCATGAACAAATGTCCTGACATTTGCTGATATAATTCAGAATTAATTGTTCGATCAAACAATTCAGTACAGATGCAGCAAAACAGGCTCAAACCATGATTCTATCACCACCTAATTTCACAGATGGTAAATGGTCTGCTCATATTTAAGGTTTTTTAACCTTAGCAGTTCTATAAAGCACTTTACACTGTGTCTCATTCACCGATTCACTCACATACTCGCACTAATGGCAGCAAAGCTACAATTCAAGGCGCTAGCTTGCCATCATGAGCAACTTGGGGTTCAGTGTCTTGCCCAAGGACACTTTGGCATGTGAAATCATGTAGGCCAGAAATCGAACCACCAACACTACGATTAGTGGACAACCCGCTCTATCACCTGAGTCACAGCCGCCCCAATGGACTATGGTTCTTATGGTGGAATGCAATATTTTTCTCTCATCTGTCCATAAATAGACTTCTGGCTTGTCCACGTGATCTTTGAACTGCATAAGGGCAGCAATGTTCTTTTTGGAAAGTAGTGATTTTTTACTTGCAACCCTGACATGAACAACATTGTTGTTCAGTATTCTCCCGATGGTGGACTCATTCACATTAGCCAGTGAGAGAGAGGTCTTTAGTTGCTTAGAACCCTGGGTTCATTTTTGACTTTGCGGACCATTACATCATGCTCTTGGATTGATCTTTGCTGGTGGACCACTCCTGGGCAGGGTAACAGTGATCTTGAATTTTCTCCATTTGTAAACAATCGGTCAGACTGTGGATTAATGGCATCCAAACACTTCATAGATGGTTTTGTAAACTTTTCCAGCCTAATGAGCATCAACAACTCTTTTGCTGAGGTTTTCAGAAATCTAATTTTTTTTGTGCCATGATACACTTCCAGAGACATGTTGTGAAGATCAGGCTCAGATAGATCCCTGTTCTTTAAATAAAACAGGGTGCGCACACACACCTGACTGTCATCCCACTGACTGAAAACACCTGACTCTAATTTCACCTTCAAATTAACTGCTAATCGCAGAGGTTCACGTACTTTTACCACTCACAGGTATATTATATCGGATCATTTTCCTCAATAAATAAATTACCAAGTATAACGTTGTCTCGTTTGTTTAACTGGGTTCTCTGTGTACTTTTAGGACTTTTTAGGGGTTCACAAACTTTCAAGCACCATTGCATATTTACATTTATATTATTTTTACACTCCGGTCATCTGAAAGTACCCCCCTCAACCTACTTACATCAGGCAGCACCGCAGTGACCACACCTTCATAGATTGTGGCTTCAATCTCCTCTGTCCCTCCTGGTGCAACTTTCACATCAGTTGCGCATTCTTTTTTTTTCCCCTAAAAACACAAAAACAAAGCTTAGAAGGTAGAATAAAATCTCATAATAGCTTTACATTTTAAAATCACTTACCATTACTTTGACTGCCGTGAAATGCACTTTAACCCCAGGTACCAAATGGTTTCGTTGTCCAAAAAAAGCATCAAATGAGAAAGAATATTTTTTCAGATCCTCGCATTCAATGAACCCGTAGTTGTTCTAATGGGCAAAAAATGAAAAGAAACTGTAAACAGTGAGCACAAAGATAGGTTTGAGTATTATACCACAAACTCCAGAAATATTAATAGCCTAAAAGTCTACTTATTACTTTTTCAAAATCATTCTTACTCAAACTTACTCTTTCTTTTAAAACTGTATGTGGCAAAAATGATAGACAACCCTAAAACTGTAACTAATCAATGCAAAAAAGGCATTGTTTTTGTATTGACCTTGGTCTCCAGAAAGTCTAATGCCACTTCTGTCTGCTGCGGCCCAGTGTGAAACTCTGTACAGTACATAGTTATGTACGACTAGGGCTGCAAATAACAGTTATTTTGATAATCAATTAATTTGTTGTTGCTTTTTTTTTCTTCGATTAAGCGATTAGTTAGATTAAAAGGCCAATTTTTCTTTTATGCATTTTTTTTAAACATTATTTCACATTCTGCCCAGTGTTGTCCTTCAAACATTATGCAAATTGAAGGCTATGAAAAAGATATTAAATGTATCTATGTGACCTATATCTATCTATCTCTCTCTCTCTCTCTCTCTCTCTCTCTCTCTATATATATATATATGTATATATATATATATCTATATCTATATATACATATATATATCTATATATATATATATATATATATATATATATATATATATATATATATATATATATATATATATATATATCTATATATCTATATATATCTATATATATCTATATATCCACACACACACACAAAGTGTTAACTGATAAGAGTTTGAATGTTCTGCAGTAACACACACATTCACTCATCTGAACACAGTAACGTTACTTTATTCTGTAAATGTATGATGCCAGTATTTCCGTTTTATATAAAGGCTCATCCTGACAGCAAGTGAGTTCCCATTAAACCTCATTGAAAGAGCGCAAGTCCACGCATGCATGTCAATCAAACAGAAAGCGCAATAACTTCGACTAAAATATTCATTTTAATCAAATATATTGTTTGATTCTATATTTAGATACAAAAGTAATTGTGTTTTTTTTATGAGACCAGTAACTGTAATGGGGTTATAAAATGTAATTGTAAACCTGTACACTGAAGTGGTAGCCCGGATCTGAGAAAGGTTTGGTGAGGAGCAGGTAAACCTCATGATTAATGCCAAGTCACTTTAGCTGTAGTTCTCCCTGAGAGAGCCAGACAGCCCACTAGGAAAGGATGTCCTGGCCTAACCACTCATTATACGTCCTGGCGATTCACCCTATGCTGTAAAAGTAGGTGACAGAGTACAGCTTGAGGCCCCGAGATGGCAGGCAAGACCTTGGTTACCACTACTCCTTTCACCATTTGTCAGAACACCCTTTTGGTATAATCCTCTCGCAGGACTCACGTCCAAAAAGAACTGCAAGGTTTGGCACCCTCAGCCTGTGTCTGTGGACTAAATTGCCAACCGAAGACTGTGATGTAGCAGTACAGTAATGACTTCTGAATTCAAGAGCCCTGAGTATGCCCTTACATGCTCTGGCAATAGACATGCGAGTTGACTGAGGTGGCGTTGTGGTTGAATCTGGAAATTCTACCCAACGTTAGATCTCCCAACTTTGAGAATTAGTCAATGGACCTTGCATTGGTGCAGACAAAGTACACCCCTTCATAGCAACAGTATTTCCTATTTAGCAGTGTTATCCTCAGCATAATGCTCCCTGTCACAGTGAAAAAATTGTTCAGGAATGGATTGAGGAAAATGACAGAGTTCACCTGCAAATTCCCCAGATCTCAAGCCAATTGAGCATCTGTGGGATGTACTGAACAAACTAGTCTGTTCTGTCGTGGCCCCACTTCACAACGTACAGTACTTAAAGGGTCTGTTGGTAATGTCTTGGTGCCAGATAGGACAGCACACCTTCAAAGAGGTCTGGTCTTTATGCAGATTGGTACAAAAGACATTCAGTGAGTTTCACACACTGGGCCCTTAATACCAAGCAAGCATCTTTTGAGTGCCACGGAGTATTTTTGCTGACCATGTGCATCCCTTCATGGCCACAACAGACCCATTTTAAAATGGCTACTTCTAGCATGATAATGCAACATGCCACAAAGCACAAGTAATCCCAAACTGGTTACATGAATATGAGACTGTGTTCAGTGTACTTCAGTGGCCTTCGCAGTCACCAGATCCAAAACCAATAGACCACCTTTGGGACATGGTCCGATCAGGAGGTGTGCAGCATGAAATCAATTATGTGATGCAGTCATGTCAGCAAGGACCAAAATCTCAAAGGAATGGTCCCTGCAGAGCAAATATTGCTTGGTTCTATGGAATGACAAACCCATAAAGTGCTATCTGATGAATAAAAATATAACAATGCAAAAATGAATTATTGAGGCAAAAACATGCTAAACTCTCAAACAGTCAAGACAAGGAACCCTGGCAGTTATATGGTGATCACAGAAACAAAGTTATGTTTGTAACTAGCATTCTGTTTCACCCTTGCTAACTGCCAAGTGTGGTGTGAATCACAAGGATGTCAACAATCTCCTTAGGAAAAGGGATTACCCTGAAAGATGCTAATTGAAAGGAACTGACTACCGCACTTAGACCATTGTGAGGTGTGGCATTAATCTTGTAGAACATTTTCTTGTAGAAAATGTATGGTGATGCCCATGGTAGCAGCAGCACAGACTTCCTAGAGTAACAGATCATTAAATGAGTAAGCGATACTCCTTGTAGAATGGCATGTCAAAGTAGCCTCCACCAAGTGCTAGCTTCTGCTTAGAGAAGGGAATCTCACTATCTTTCCTGCATGGCAAATGAAGAGTTGATCTGGGGATTGAATGGCTGGCTGCCTGCTATCTGG